>CAUYSK010126294.1:0-97736 GCA_963575035.1 Avahi laniger | reverse complement strand
AAGTTTTGAGCACATGTTAGAATAAAGTAAGGAAGGAAGGAATGACAGTACATAAAGAAGAGCATTCCAAGCTTAGACAACAGCAAGTTCAAAGGTCCTGGAGCAGGGGCATATTTGGCATCTGTCAAAATAACAAGGAAGCCAGTGTGACAGGAGCAGAGAGAGGGAAAAGAAGACTGGGAGGAAATGAACTAGGAGATTTAGCCAATGGCCAGATAATATTAAAATCTTATGAAAAACAAAGTAAAGACCCTGGATTTTAATTCACTCATATATTGATGGGCGCTTGGGTTGTTTCCACATCTTTGCAATTGTGAATTGTGCTGCTATGAACATTCGAGTGCACGTGTCTTTTTTATAGAGCGACTTTTGTTCTTTTGGGCAGATGCCCAGTAATGGGATTGCTGGATCAAATGGTAGTTCTGCTTGTATCTTTTTAAGGTATCTCCATATTGCTTTCCACAGAGATTGCACTAGTTTGCAGTCCCACCAGCAGTGTATGAGTATTCCTATCTCTCCGCATCCACGCCAACATTTATTGTTTTGGGATTTTTTGATAAAGGCCAGTCTCACTGGAGATAAGCGATATCTCATTGTGGTTTTGATTTGCATTTCCCTGATGATTAGAGATGTTGATCATTTTTTCGTATGTTTTTTGGCCGTTATTCTGTCTTCTTTTGAAAAGTTTCTGTTCTGAAGGGTACAATTTTTTCAGATGAATAAATACTTAAAACATTTGTTTAGAATTGGTGGAATATAGCCAAATTTTAATACTTGAAATATTTAATGGAGAAAAAATACAAGATAAACACTTACAGGTTTCCTATTTTTATCACCAGCCACTTATAGGTATGTAACACATATAAGGAGAGCTAACTGAGATTCCTGCTGCACCAATCTGTATAAAAAGGCTGGGTCAGTTATCACCACAGATTTGTTCATTCAGTTAATATTTGTTGAATACCCGTAATACAAGCACACTGCACTAAGTGCTCTGTAATAGCACATTGTATGTGGATGGTACTTTAAAGTGCTTCCAAGATTCACAAGTATTACCCTGTGTTGAGTAACAAGATAGTCAATCTTGGTGTCATTCTTACTGTATCAGTTGTGGAAACTGAGGCCAGCAATGTTTAATTATACCACCCAAAGTCACAGAATTGGTGGTAAAACTGGAGCTACAAAAGCAGTAACGGTGATAATAAAAAAGGAGAGAGGGAAAAGGCCAGCATGATCCTCGTAGAAATAGCCTATCAAGAGGTTCTGCTTCATAAAAGTCTTCGTTTTAAAGCAATGTTAAATGGCTTGGTTATACATGGAATACACACAAAACTTGCTTTATCATTAAGGGTTAAGTTTCTTTTGATGAATATGGACCAACCTCCTAAATAGTACTTTTTTAAAAAATGTGGTTGGTATATTCTTATATCATGCTTTTCTCTTTTCTTGCCTAAAACTTAATTGAAAAAACAAGCTTCACAAAAGGAACCCCAGGAATAAATAGGGTATGTAATGAGCAGCCATTATACATGATTTCTTCACTCAAGTGAAACCCCTATAACCCACTAATGAGTTCACCACTTGTAAGGTACTAAGGCCTTTTGTTTCAACTAGGTTAATCATATTTTATGACCAACCATTATGTCTCTTTTATTCATGTGTACTGCTCTTTCATCGCTAGGTAAAGTATTCATACTTTATGGTCCAATTTATTATTTGGCTGCATCTGAAAATCAGGCTTATATGAATATTTTGTTTGATATGCAAAATACACTAAAATTCCCGTTGCCTTCATAAACATATAATAGATTGCATAAAAAGGCATACTTTAAGAAAATAAGAAAATTGGACAGGGAGTTCTTAAGCTTTCTCATCCACAATGTCAATATGCTAAGCATGCAGAAATTAATTTAGCCCAATATTGATAATTAATAGTTGATGATGGCTACTATCTATTAAGTACCTTCTCTGTGCCTCCCTCTTTACATATACATTTATATATTTATCACCACTCCTAACTGAATCATTAAACTGCCATATACAATAGTTGTCTCCATTTCACAGCTGAGAAAAAAGAGTCAGCAAGAGTAAGTAATTTTTCGATGTCACAGAGTGACAAATTTGAGCTTTTGTTTCATCTTGAACACACTGTCTGCTACATCACAGCTTTCCCCTAGCCTCACTCCTGCCATCACGGCAGACCAGTGTGCCTAAGCTTTGTCTTCATTGCTGCTCCATTATCTCCCAAGTTCATTTATTCAGGCATTTATTCGAAACTCATTTTTTTGTATATCTACCGACAGACCAGGCATAATTTTAGGAATTGAGGATACAAAATTTGCAAGACAAAGTCCCTGCTCTCAAGTGTTTATAATGTCAGGGCAGAGTCAGGCAACAAGGTATAAACAAACAAGATAATTTCAGAAAGTGATAAGTGCTGGAAAAACTTACAGAGTGAAGTGATAGAGAATACGGGAAGGGGGCTGGTGGAGAAGGTGTGAGTCTATTTTAAAGCAGAATACTTTTTTGAGGTGATGACATCTGAGCTGGGCTGTGAATTATGTGAAGAAGAAACCACATGATCTGGGGTTGGGTGTTCCCACCAGAAGGAACATCAAGTGCAAAAACCTAAGGCAGGAACAAGTGTAGCACATTCAAGGAATAGCTAGAATGCCAATGTGGCTAAAATTTAGTGAGCTGAGAGAAAAGTGGTAGTAGGAGTTTGGATTGAAGAAATAAGCAAGAACTAGATTCGGCAGTGCCTTATAACCTTGGTAAAGAGTTTGGTTTTATTTTAAATGCAAGGTAATCCACTGGAACGTGGAAATTTTCCAGTTTTAGGTAGGGATGTAGTTCTGCCTTTAGCTGCAACCAGTTTAGCTAGCTCATCTTTAACAGATTTCTTGCTTCTCATACCGCTGGCCACTGCCTGTTATCCTATTGTGATAGAGCAGCTGCCTCAACTATCAATCACCCTATTAGAATCTCTTCTCTTTCCTATGGGCTTACCTGACAAATTTCACCTCCCGATACTGATGCCAGAGCCACATCATCTTGATACATATTTTGGATGCTATGCTCTGAGCCGGCTTTACCATTCACTAAAACTATCTTTACCTTCTCAGCCCCAGTGCTGATACTTTCAGCTCGGAGAATCTCAGAAGTGGATATATTCCAAGTGCTATGATCTGAATGCTTGTGTAGCCATAAAATTCCTGTGTTGAAAACCTAATAACCGAGGTAGTATTATTAGGTGGTGGGGCCTTTAGGAGATGATTAGGTCATGAGAGTGGAGCCCTGAAGAACTGGATTTGTGGCCGGGCCTGGCGGCTCACACCTGTAATCCTAGTACCCTGGGAGGCCGAGCTTGGAGGATAGCTTGAATCCAAGAGTTCAAGACTAGCCTGAGCAAGAGTGAGACCTCATCTACCAAAAAGAAAAAAAAAAAAAAAAACCTGGCCATTGTGGTGTGCACCTGTAGTCCCAGCTACATGGGAGGCTGAGGCAGAAGGATCACTTGATCCCAGGAGTTGGAGGTTGCAGTGAGCTACAATGATGCCACTGCACTCTACCCAGGGCAACAGAGTGAGACTCTCTCTCAAAAAAAAAATGAATTTGTGCCCTTATGAAAGAGACCCCAGAGAGCTCCCTCGCCCCTTCCATCATGTGAAGTTACAGTGAGAAGATATCTGTCTATGAAGGAAGCAGACTCTCAAAAGACACCAAATATGTCAGCACCTTGATCTGGGGCTTCCCAGTCTCCATAACTGGTAAGAAATAAATTTTTATTGTTTTAAGCTAACTAGTTTATGGTGCTTTGGTGTAGCAGCCCAAATGGACTAAGACACAAGCTCTCTGGTGCCTCTTCTTATAAGGACACTAATCCCACCATGAGGCCACCATCCCTCTTCATGATCATATCTAAATCTAATTAACTTCCAAAGGCCTCACCTTACCTGACAAATTTCACCTCCTGATACTGATGCCAGAGCCACATTATCTTGATACACATTTTGGATGCTATGGTACTGCTCTGAGCCGGCTTTACCATTCACTAAAACTATCTTTGCCTTCTCAGCCCCAGTGCTGATACTTTCAGCTCGGAGAATCTCAGAAGTGGATATATTCCAGGTGCTGTGATCTGAATGCTTGTGTAGCCATAACTTCCACTGGCCAACCTGAAAACACTATGACATCAGTGGTTAAGGGTTTGACATATGGATTTTGGAAGTGGGTGCAACTCAGCACATAGAACACACAGATTCAAGGTAGCTGATAGGCATAAATCTAACTTCTGAGTAAGAAGAGGAACATCACCATTATATTGGAAAAAGATCACAGGAAATGGACAATCTTGTGGCCATCTTGAAAAACATAATCTACCACATTACGTACAGATGCGTACACACACATGCATATATACACACATATGTGCATGTGCATTTTATCCAACTTTGTTCAATAAGAGGGCCTAAGAGCAGCAACCATGCCCTACTTCAATAAGAGTGAGCACACCTAGTGCCCAGATCTTGGCCTCCAAATATCACTCTTCTTTATATCAGAATTCCTCGGGGAAATGGCTGATCCAAGAGCTAGGTCAGGAAAAGCACAAGATGAGGATAAGTCTAGAACCTCTTGCGTCAGAAAGCAAAGAATGATGCCAAAAGAACACAGGAGTCATCATGGAGGACTTCTACTGACCAACTCCGAAACCATCTATACACCAAAGTGAATAATTATAGTAATGGATTATAACTCATTGAATTAAATAAATAAGATTTATTGAGGAATGGACTATATACATAATTTCAAATTACTTCCCCATGCAAATATTTATTATTTACAAAAGAAGAAAAGGAATTTCACAGCGGGGAAGCTGGCAGACATCGTCTTAATCAAGTGATCAAAGTGAGCATCACTATTAATGGGCCAAATTAAAACTACACACTATCAATAGGAATAAATGAGAAAAAATCAGCATCTCCTCTTTGGTACTCTACAAAAGTTGCATAACTGTCACAAAATGAGGAAACAGCAGACACCCAGATGGAGGAATGGTTACAAAATAACTGGCCTGTAACCATCAATATCATCAAAGTCATTAATGTCAAGAAAAGACTGAAAGAACTGTTCCAGACAGAAAAGGACTAAAAACATATAACAACTAAATGGCCTAAAGAACATTATCTGGACAATTGGCAAACTTAAATGGAGTCTGAAAATTACATGGTGGTAATGTATCAATATTGATTTTCTTATTTTGATGATTGTTTTGTGTTTATGTGGAAGAATATCCTTGTTTGTAAGAGACACAGTAAAGCACTTGGGGTGATGGGGCGTCGGGTCAGCAACTGACTCTCTAGTGGCTGAAGGAGAAAAAAGGGATTTTTATTCTGTACTTGTATTTTTTTTAAGTAGAAGATTATTTCAAATAATATTTTTAAAAATTACACATGACTTAGTATCACATCTAAATTGCTTGACATCATATCCACAAGCCTTCTGGGTTTGTATCTACCTTGTACCTTGTATGTAACACTTCCCTGGCAATGACCACCACATGATTTAATTGCAAAGCTGGCCAGCCTTCATTCATAACTTTCCAGGAATTCTTTTGTCCCTCTTCTCGAAAATTTTTACTTATTCTTTGTGACCTCTTGAAATGTCCACTTTCCTGTGAAACCTTTTCAATTCTCCTGAACACATGTACTGATGTCCTCTAGTCCCCCTGCTCTTACACATACTCTAATACAGTACATGCAGTGAAGGAAAAGCCCGTGACTTACGTGATGTATTTGTCTTTGCATCCCCAGGACTCATCACAATCCCTAGAACATAGGATCAGCTCAACACATTGCGTTTAATGAGTAAACACTAATTTAATGGATGAAGTGTTGAAATTGTCAATATTCTTTTTCAAAAAGAGGTCTGTTGTAATTTGCAACCATTGATAACACACAAACTTGTGAACTTATAATCTTTTATAGAGGTTTTAGTGGTTCTGTTATATTTGTATTTCATTACAAATCCCTCCAAATTATTTCTGGAATGGAATGGAAGTAGGAAGAAGGAAAGGAAGACAAAAAGGAAGGAAAGAAGCAGGGGTGAGAGACAGAGAGAGAGAGAGAGAGAGAATGAGAAAACAGTCTTAAATTTTGTGTAACCAAGTCCCAAAATAAGTGAATTGCACCCATTTCATTAAAAGGGAGAAATCATTTTGAGTTCAGGAAACCCAGTGAATTGGTAGGACTTAACCTCATCTCTAACATCTGGCCAGCAAGGCTGCTTGGGCAAGGTAGACAAAAGAACCACTTCAGGGATGTTAAACCTGGATGTAACCCACCTTCCCACTCCACCCACCCCAACTCTGCCACTTTTCGGTTACATGATCTTGGGCAAATTAGTTAATCTCTGTGATTTTTGGATTCGTCATCTATTAAATGGAAATAATACTATTAAATCCATTGGGTTATTGTGGAGATTAGAGGAAATTTTTAAAATAAAGCATGAAACATTATGCTTGGAATATTGTAAATGCTTAGAAGATGGGAGCTATTATTTTCATTATCCCTAAAATTTTGATACTCTCTACTGCCTAATTGATAAGCTCTCACTTTGTTATACTTTACTAATGAATTAATACACTAAAATAGGTATTTGAAATTATGAAGCAGCAAAATCTTCTGAAAGATTCAGTGGTCTCATTTTTTAATCTATAAAAATATTGTATTTATGATTAGAGGTTTTATTTTAAATTTGGTTATTTTCCAAGTCAGATTAATCTTCAAGTTAGCTCTGTATGAGAAAAGAGAATTGGACATTTTGCACATATAAAGCTTCTTTGGTTTTGACAAGTTGAGAGGTATATTGTGCTTAGTTCTCAGGATCATTTTCTTACTTTCCAGACAAAAGGTTTTCTGCTGCTAATCTGTCAGTCTTAAATCTCGTGGGATATGCTCTCTTCAACCCTCCTTTCTCTTGTTTTTTGAGTAAATAATTATCTCATGTTTTCTTCCTAATGCATACATTGCTCTAAATCAAAGCTCTCTGAAAGAAAAATTTACATGGAAATGAATCACACAGTAAGTATTAATGGTGTTTTGAAATAATAAACAGCAGTTATAATGGTTTTTAGCCAAGTCAAACTAAAAAAAATAAAATAAAGTAGAGGTTACCAAGTTCAAGCTGATGTTATTTTTCACATTACTTCTCTTACAGTTAGAAGATCCACAAGGAATAACAATAAAATCCTCCAAACTTGAGGCAACAAAAGAATTAGAAGAGTAAGCCCAAGATATCACATTTTTAACTTTATGGTCAAAAAGAGTGAGAAACTTAAGCATATAGATCCATTTAATATCTATATTTGTCTGGTTTCCTTTAACCCCTGTTATTATATGTGAATTTCTATGGTATTAATATTCACATTTCTCACGTAAATTGCTGAAGGAGTCTTCGCATAGCATCTCCTTCAATATTCACTCTAAACAAGTCAGTAATCACTATTTTTGAGTTTGAAGAACTTTCTTTTCATGTACTTTGAAAAGTGTTGTATAAAATTAGAAATTTCCAGAGTGTTGTTTATGTTCAAGGACAGATTTAAACAATGAGGAGACATCAGGCTTGGATGAGTCTGTAAAAATAAAGACAGCCTATATCCTGCATGTAGAAAAGATATTATTTGGAAAATGCTGTGAGTGGATGAATCACAGAACACACATTCACTAGTGTAATCATCATCTCCTCATGCTCTATGTCTATATTGCTAGATCTTAAACAGTTCTCAAGAGCCACAGTTTGAACCATGGATTTCACAGGGCACCTAACAAGCCACCCATATTTTGGAAGCAGTGAGCAGGAGGATTAATGAGTTGCTTAGTCCCGCTTCTTTGAATGAGTATTTATGGATTCTGACAGAGGCATAGGAAAGTGAATGATAGAGAGTAGAGTTGCATACCTCATCTGCCTTAATTTGTTTGTAAAAATGGGTTAAGACTGATGGCAAATAAGACTGTTCAGGAAAGACAGGACACAGAAAACTATAATGGTCACAGGAGGAGAGAGCATCGACTAAAAAAATCAAGTTTTTAACTGGGTGCTATTTTTATAATCTGGGATTTTAAGCACACATAAGCTATTTTAATATCATGCATATGAATATATTCACAAAGTTATATGCAGTTTACAGCCTTAAAAGCAAGGTTTTCCTAACTTGCAGCACTGTGAGCTCAATTTTATGTACCTGCGTCTGGGAAAAATCAGATTGTGTTCTTTTGGACTCATGTATCATCACGACTAAAAGAGATTTTTGGTGTTGGACCACCTTTGTTAAAGATGTATGAAGTTAATGGAGTAGACCTTATTTCTTTATAGCTGTGTAGGCTCTGGAAGTCTGGCAGCAGTAAGCATTTGTTTGTCACTTAAATGATGCATTAATGACTTAGAAGAGAAGATGCAATTAAGGGTGCGGGTGTTTGTTTGCTACCTAATTTGTGTTTTGTTTTGTTTTTGCTAAGACATGCTGTTTGCCAAACCAAAATTAAGGTTAAGAATGGAACACTATTGGTATCATCTCATTCCATGTGGTTTTTATCTTCTCTTGTTTTGATGGAGTAAAAAACTATAGGTTGAAGACTAGAGTCAGGTAGGTCTCCACGTCTCTCTTTGGCTATACTTCTGTGTTAGTTTCCTAGTGCTGCCATAACAAAGCACCACAAACTGAGTGTGCTTAAAACAACAGAAATTTATTGTTCTGGAGGCTAGATGTCCTAAATCAAGGTGTTGGCATGGCCATCCTCCCTTGGAAATCTGGAGAGGAGATCCCTTTCTTGCCTCTTGTAGCTGCTGCTGTCTGCCAGATATACTTGGCATTCTTGTCTTGTAGACACATCATCCAATCTCTGTCTGCATCATCACAGGTCAATCTTATTCCTGAGTGTCTCTTTCTCTGTGTTCTCTTCTTATAAGGACACCAGTTATATTGGATTAAGAGTCCATTCTACTCCAATATGACCCCATCTTCAGTTAATTAATTGCATCTGCAAATACCCTATTTCCAAACAAGTTCACATTCTGAGGTACTAGGGGTTAGGATTTCAACATATGTTTTTTGAAGCACACAATTAAATCCACGACAATTCCCAATTGTTTTTCCCACACCTAATACATTGTGGAAGATATATTTCCATGTAAGAGGGTGAGAAGCACATCCTAGAAAGGAGAAAAATTGCAAGAGTACTTAAAGTTACATTTGAATTTCACTGACTCTTTTACCTTCTCAATCTAATTTCAGAATTCTTTCATTGTATTTTAAAAATTGTAGAATGTTTGAAGTTTTCTAGTTTATGATTTGTTTGACAGAATTTCTAAAAATTACCTGAAACTAGTTATTTTGGTTTACCAATTAACTGCTAATGAAGTAGCATAGCTTCCTTAAATCCCTAAATCTGTCTGTAATACAGATTACCTTTAGACAGGCTTGCAACTCAGGTGATAAACTGTATTCTATGTGCCAGGCCCTGGGCAATAAGCTTTTTATCAAACTCTCTTCAAAATCCTTTTATGTTAGGCATGGTTTTATCCATTTTATATATAAGTGAACAAAGTAATTATAGTTACATGAGGTCAACAACTTATAAAGTGTTAAATGTGAAAATCCACCCTTTTGAATTTTCTCTTAAGCCAAATATGTGGCTTGACTAATTTTTTCTTGCTGGCTTGACTGGTTCTTTCGGCATGATGTGCAAATTGACTCATTATTGTTTTATACTCGGGCTGTGCTTATTACAGAGGGAGAAAATCACCCTTAATTTCCCTTTTGGAAGATTTGTTTCTCTACTCCTCTTTTTGAAGGCCGATATATAAGAAAATCCTGTCTATTTTTAATCAAAAGGGATTTTGATTGTAGAGCACAAACTCAGAATTTGAAGCCATTATAATATGACAATGTATTGCTTTACCTGGTATAAACAATATTCAGTCCAATCTACACAAACCTTTTATTTTAGCATTAACATGGTAATTTGTTAGATGACAACATTCTACTCTTCCTATGATCCATCACTACATAGCAGCAAGAAAAGGCCATTACAGTTAAATGGGATTCAGACACCCTTACATGGTCTATAAGATGCTACCTGGTCTGGACTAGGTTCATTTGCCCCGATGCCTGCCATACTCCACAGCCTACATTGGCCTCCTTGCAGCAGTTATTCAACAAGAGCAGGTTCTTTCCCTCCTTAGATCCTCCACTCATGTGGTTCTGTTGGCTCTTGCATTCTTCCATTGCTAGTTCATTCTAATTATCCAGGCCTCAGCTCATGTTTAGAATGATTCTTCATGGGTGCTGTTGTGAACTGGATGTTCCTTCATGTTCTCCCAAAATTCATACGTTGAAGCCTTCATCCCTAGTGTGGTGGCATTTAGAGGTGAGGCCTTTGGGAGATAATTAGGCTTAGATGAGGTCATGAGGGTGAAGCACCCTCATGTAAGTGACCAGAGAGATTGTTTATGTCCTCCCTCTCTCTCTCTCTCTCTCTCTCTCTCTCTATCTCTATCTCTGTTTGCCATGTGAAGATACAGCAAAAAGGCAGTCTTCAACAAACCAGGAAGAAGGTGCAGACCAAGAACACGACCATGCTGGCACCCTGATCATGGACTTCCAGCCTCCAGAACTGTGGGAAAATAAATGTTGATTAAGTCACCTGGTCTATGGTATTTGTTACAGCAGCCAAGCTCACTGTTTTTCAGTACATTCTCTCATGTATTCTCTAACCTTGTGCTCATTTATTTCCATAAAAGCATTTAACACCCTTAATTATTTATTTGTTTCCTTGTTACTATCAGTTTCCCCTCAGACTGTAAGCTCTGTAAATGCACAGAACATATCTGTTTTGTTGACCGTAACACATCCAGTACCAATGTTCTTGCCTGGTACATACAAGATGTTCATTAAATATTTGTGGAAAAAAGAATAGGCATTTAATATTTGAATTCACTGTGAAGTCTTGACACTTTTTTATTGATAGATAATGATTGTTCATTCTTCTGGAGTACATGGGGTATTTTGATACATGCATACAATGTGTAATGATCAAATCATTTTTAATACTATTTTTGTTTTTGGTGATCCACTTACTGCTAGATGACAGAAATCAAAGAAATACTAAGATAGTGGATGTTCTGCTTTTGATTTATTTTTGTTGTCATGTTGTTGTTTTGTTGTTATGTTATGTTGTTGCTGTTTTCATGACAACATTAGGGTTATAGGAGTTTTATAGTTAAACTGACAGCTCTTTTAAAGAAATATTAGACAATATTCCTCCATCATTATATTGTAAGAGTAACAGAAACATTCAGACAAACATTCTCCTGTTTTATGGTTTACATGGGTTAATTGGAAACTTAAAAGACAAAGATAAATTTAATAGTGAATTTCAAAGCATAAATTTTAAAAAGATAACTCTCATTTATAAAAAAAATATAAAAAATCAGGAAGAAATGCCTAGCTATAATAATTATTTTTACCTCTCATAGGTTGCTGGAGATTTCTAATGTTTATATAAATACTGCAAACAATGACTCAATTACATACACAAAATGGTTGAATTGGTGACTACTACCTTTATTACCATCAGTCAGAGTATCAAAACTGCATTTGTTTAAATCACTAATGTGTTATATCATTCTTTTTTAAAAACACCCATGATAATTACTTGTTGACTATTTTAAAACTATTCAGGACCCATCCTAGAATAACATACTAAGTAAGAAATCCATACATATTAAATAAATGAGCAGTCATTAAATACATGCCACTAAGTAGAGTACTGAAGTGTACATATCCATTTTGTGATCTTTTGTAAACATTACCTTCACCCTGTAGTATAGCAGAAGGGGTTTTAGGGCATGTCTCCCAGCTTTGACACTTATATCGCCACTTAACCATCTCTTTCTATAACATGTAGATAATAATACTTATCTCATTGGGAGTTACTGAGACTGCATGTGAAGTGCTTTGTATATCGTAAGTATCCAGCTAGCTAGTTATTGAAACTTATTTTCAGGCAGTCCAATAAACCAGATGGGCATTTGTGATCTCTTCTAACTTTTTAATCAAATAACTCTAAACAGCTTTTTAAGAGCCCTATGTGGACAGTATTCTTGAGAAACTATGGTTGACATGCAAAATATAAATGTGTTCAATAATAGCTAGTAAAATCCCAGATAACAGAATCTCCAATGGTAATCAGTAAATAATAATAATGAACCTCATTGGGATTTATTGATAAATATTAATTAATGCTTTGGTATTATCTTGTGCATTCTAATATGCGATAGTATCTTTTGTCCAATTACAGTGTATTATTTTTTTTTTTTTACCTGCAGGGGTCACTGGTGTCACAGGGCAATCTTCCTCTCTGTTTGGGTTTTGATGGGTAATTACCTGCTGGCAGGTAATGTATTATAGGAGTAAGATAATATATTCTTACGACTTACTATTCAGTAAGGAATTCATTAACATGAAGATTATGACCTAGAGTATACCCTTGGGAAACTTTCATGTTGATACGCTTTTATTTGGAAGGTGAGTCACTATGTTTGCTAGTAGAAAATCGTTGACAGAAACTTCATTGTTAACTTCTTACTGGATGTAACTGTGGGGTTCAGTCAAATGACAATAAACCAAGAAAAAATGAGTAATTTATTTAAAATTTTTTTAAATGTATATCTTTTTAAAAAAATTTCTTGTGTTGTAAGAGGTGTGATTGTCATAAGAATAATGTATTATGTAAACCTAGTTAATGAAACTAATTTTACCTATTTTATTAGATATACTAGTAAATTCTAAATAATAGCCTTCACTCCATTCAGGTTGTTAATATAACAGAGGCTACAAGGGACCCTTTCTGTGAATTATTTAGGTAAAAATAAGCTGTAGTATTTTATAATCTAATACAAATTCAATTTTTGTGTTTCTGTAGATAATTCTTATATATAGTATTTTACCTAAGTGTCTAATGCTGATTTTAAAATAAGTTTTCTAATTGGTGAAGATGGCCCAGTTACACTAACTATTGAGTGTGATTCTTCTTTTTGAACATGTTAAGATACAGTGGTTACAGGCAAATTGGAATAAATCCAGTCCGCTTCCTCTTCTAGGACAAAAATGATATCAGGCAGGGAGACACTTTATGTGTATAAAGTTTCCATGCAACTCTTGACTTGGGAGACTGTATCATCCACAGGCAATTACACCTCATCTGTGTTGGTCAGAGAACAGTTACGGGGAATTCATTGCTGCTGTGTTTGCTTTTCATGAAGAAAGAAAATAAATGTGACCAAATGAAAAAGGACATTTGGTAATTTTCTACTAAAGTTTAGATTGGCAATACAATCAACTCAGAGAGTTTATTTTTAAGAATTGATTTTTTTCTTAAAAGCCCGAATTAGCAATGAGATCATCCCAAGTTCGTAAGATAATTGTATAGCTCTATGATTGTTAGAACTGGACTCATTATGTTTTTGCAAAATTAAGAGAGGATATTCAGAGTTAATTTTTTAATTCCTTAGAAATTTCTTTATAATCTTTCTCTATTTCACAATGAAAGACAAACACTCTCTTGAAGTTTAAATGCAAGTGAATTAATTCTGGAAAAAAATGTATTTGTACTATAACTGCAAGTGTCTGACAGAAATTGGAAAATGCCTCTTAAAGAAACTCTCACCAGAAGAATCATAAAAGGTAATATATGCAACATAGTTAGTTTTAAGATTTACTTGTAGTGGTTTCTCAGACCAACAGGACTTTGTTCATTGTAGAATCTTAAAGTGTCTAGAGGACATTCAGACTTCAAATATAAAGAGATATATGTTTAACTGTAGCCCAAAGAACAATGTAAAACTATGATGTGAAAGTCACAATGAAAGTTCTCAAATAGAAGCTATTTAGCTTGAGATCAGTTTTCTTTATTTGGAAAATATATTAAAACTTTCATAATTTATAAAACGATCTTTGTATAATTGTATCTTACTCTATGGATTCAAATATTTCTTTGAGGGAAAATTATATCCTTTTCTACTTTTCTCAGGGGTTTGTGTTCTGCTTTTGAAAGTAAGACATAAAAATATACACAATAAAGGTTAATTTCTTTTTTTAGTTTACTTAAGAAGTGATGGTAAAACACATCATCATTTTAATTTTTCAAGTAAAATTTGTTCTAAAAACTGAATCTGGCAAATTCTTCAACCCTCTGTAAAAGGACTGTCAAAAAAGCTAGAACTTCAAATTGTCATCAATCAATTAAATAAGTAAATATTATTTGGGTCTATATTATACACTAATCTCTGTTTAGATATAAAAGCATATTAAGTGGTTTTCTCTTAATTAACTACAGTTGAAGAAGAAATGCAAATAAGATAAAAACAATGATAAATAATATAGTATTATGTGCCAAATAAATGGAAAAATTAAATAAAAGTAAGCATTTACTAAGAGAGGGAAGAGATTTATATCTGTGAAGCACCATCATGATTTGTCCAGTTTCACAAAACAAGTCAATGATCTAGTGTGCTGTTAGAATTGTGAAGGTGAAACTGAAAACTAACCGAGCCTGATTTGGTTTTCATGCCTGCAGTATTCCCCTGCCCTCTCTTCCTCCACTGGGTGTCCTGCTACCACAATGATCTTCCAAAAATGCCTTTGATCTGGCACTAACTTGTTTAAAGACTTCTCCAAGGCTCCATGAGAGGTGAACTTAAGGCTGCTTTCCTGCCTTTTTTCTCACTAGCCTCCCCGCCTCCTGTGCAAACTAAACGCAAGCCAAATTATTCTTCAAACACATGCTGAACGTTTTTTAAAACAACATGCTTTAGTGCATGTTCTTTTACCTCATAATGTCCTCCCCCTTATCTCGTCAACTGCAAACTTCTCTATCCTATGTACTGCTCAAAAAACACCTCTGTGATCTTCCTTGATCTCTTGCTGTTGGAATGAACCTCTCCCATGCTTAGCCCATTATATTTCTGGGGTATATCCAAGAATTCCCACAGTATCCCCAGAGTATTGGTTCCAGGAATCCATGAGAATACCAAAATGTGCAGATGCTCAGATCCCTTCTATAAAATGGCATAATATTTGCATATAACCTGCACACATCCTCCTGCATGCTTTAAATCATCTCCTGATTACTTATAATACCTAATACAATATAAATGCTATGTAAATAGTTCTTATACTATATTGTTTAGGGAATAATGATGAGAAAAATATCTGTACATGTTCAGTACAGATGCAACCATACATGTTTCTCCCAAATATTTCCTATTGCAGTTGGTTAAATCCACAAATGTGGAAACCACAAATATTGAGGACCAACTGTATCTAATTCTTCTACGAGACAGAAAAGTCATCGAGGACTGAGACCTACTTATATTTGTATCATCTGACATCTATTCAATAACTTATACATAGCCACACAGAAGTAGCTTGTTAATAATAATGAACATAATTAAAATAGTTAACATTTATTAGTCACTTACCCTATTTCAGACACTGATCTAAGCACGGCAGATGAAATCAGGATTTGAAACCAGCAGTCAGTTCCAGGGTCCTTGTTTCAGCAATGTGGGCTCTGGAGTCAGCTGTTTTGGACTGAATCTTGATTTCATCACTTATTATCTTAGTGATCTCTCTATGCCTCAGGGCTTCGTCTATAAATGAAAATATAATAATATCCAACTCATAGGTTTTTAAGTAGATTAATTGAGATAATTCATGTGAAATACTTCAAGTAGTGCCTAGCACATAGCAGTGCAGATTAGAAGTTAACTCTATGTACTATAGTTTGTTCTAAGTATTTGTTGAGTTAATTAATTCAACCGTCTTGGGTAAAACACTTCTTACTCTCCTACCTCCTGTCCAAATCCTATTCTAGTTTTAAGGACCTGCCTATAAGCCAACTTTTTTGTGAAATCATTTTCAGTGCCAACAGGATTATCCGTTTGCAGTGCTGTACACTTCTAACTTTACACAACAGCTAACTAGGAGATACATTAGCTGTAGGAAATCACCATAGTCAGCCATAGTCAGCTGTAATGTGAGAAATAGTTATAAAGAGTTATGAACTTTTTCTCATAATAATATTAAAAGAACAATTATTTAAATTTTTGTGTTTTGGACCCTATTTTTTCACTAACTTGCCTAAACCTGTAAAAAATACTCTTGTAGTAGGCAGGATACTTTGAAAAACCTGAATGGGACTATGCAAAACAAAAACTCTATATTCGGTCACAGCTACAGCAAAATTCTAATTTGTAAATTGGAAGGAAAAAAAAAATCTCTCAAGGTCCCCAGGTAGTGTTAACATATTAAAGATGAAGTGTTTACTCAATATGCTAGTAAAATCCCAATTTCATTCAATCTTTTTCCACACAGGAATTGTTTTGGTATCTGAGGAACCATACTCAATTTTCTAGGTTGTATTAAAGCATGTTTTTTAATAGGTAATCCATAAAGATGTATTTTCCTATAATGAAAAGTAAATATATACCAGGCATTTTCCCTGAATAAGATCAAAGGGATTTTACAACAATTGTCAGGACTTCATAGCTTGTTAGGTCAGCCATACTCCATGATGTTGCTCAGAGGAGTGACACAAATAACCAGAGAAGAGGTTGCCCTGAGATATTTTGATGTTGTCGTATTTTGGTCATGCCTTTTGAAACTGAAATGTAACAATAATTTAATTTATCATTGCATAATGTACATTTTAACACTAAAATAATTTTCATCCTGTTTCTTTTAGTGGGAATAAGCAACATACTATTAGGTATTATTTCATACTTTAGTGATTTTATAATTTAGTGGGGAAAAGCACTAATCTGCTTTGACTGAGTCCTAAAATTTAGTGATATACTTGTTTTTAAGTGACTGAGACCATCTTAAGATAACACTAAGATACACAGGTAGCAAAGTTTAGGAAGAAAAGAGTGGAAGGTGGGGCAACAAATGGGAAATGAAAAAGCCTAGAAATCCAAAAACTGAGTTCTCTCTCAGGTTTCTAAATGGAATCGCATGTGCTTGTACAGGCAACCATCAGTTTCCCTGCTACAGTGTGAGGTATGCTTAAAAAGTAATACCAACTACTTGAAAGGCATGTATCTGGATTTTATGACAAAGGAGGTGTCTTTCATTTCACTAGTCATTCAAACATTACTGTTTAAGCCCTGGGGAGCCCTTGGATTACAATGAAATAAGTATTTTATCAATTGTCCAGGAACTTTTAATAATGGATCATTTCCTTTTCTTTCAAACATAATGACTTTCAAACATGAGTTCTATTTATTTTGAATTTCATATAAGGATATGAGGTAGCATAATTTATGGATACCTCAGAAATATGTGAAAAATTAATTTCACACAGCATCTTTGATTAAATTCTAAATTCTTATCGATTTTAGGATACACTGAGTACCCATCAAGAGATTAAGAAGAAACTTACACTTTTGTTAAAATTGGCATTGATGAAGTAGACCTTCTAAACAAAACTTTTTTTTAGAGTAAACTGAACTGTGAGATAACCCTAAACACGTAATGTTGACATTGGAGGCAGGTAGTGCACATAACTTCGCCCCTCTCCTTCTAACGCCCATTGTAGCTGATACGGCAGGGCTGAATTTTCCTCCCCCGCTAATCTCCCACCTCTGCCATTTCCCAGGACATGATACATACAATACTGGGATAACTAAAAACAACATTTGATAATGCGACTCAAGGCTGTTCACAATTTGAAAACAAGAACTGGAGTGGGGCTTCCCTTCTCATGAAAAAGAACCACACGCTGACAAAAACCTAGAATGCAACATTTGTTTGTCTTTGCTGAACTACTTGGATGTTCTCTTTTGATTCTGATCCTCTAATTTCTCTTATCTTTTCTTTTATTTCTGTTTCTTTGTCATTTCATTCTAATTTGGAAGAAATTTCCTCAATTTTCTTTTTCAACCCTTTCTAATTATCTATTTCCACAATTATTTGTTTTGTTCTTTGTCTAGTCTTTTCAATAGCCTCTATTTGTGTGTGTGTGTGTGTCTGCAATATTTTCTTCTATCTCTTTGAGGATACCAATTATATTGTTTGAAATTATTTTCTGTTCCCAAATTTGTCTCTTATATTTGAGTTCATTTAGTCTATTTGTTTCTTTTGGTTTCTGCCTTTATGTTAAAGACTTTCTTCTAATTGCTGTGAGTATTGGCTTTCTAATAATATTTAGGAGTGTAATGAAGTACTAAAAAACTAACTGGAGGCATGCATGTTTGTATGCATAGGTATGTTTATGTGCCATTTGTCCGAGTTCCTTATGTACATGTATCTTGGGGAGAGGCGAACAGACTTGTTGACTGATGGATCTCACAATAGAATGATCTAAGAGCTATTTCATAATGGACCTCCAAATTTTATGGTCCCTAAGGGCTATTTTTCCCTCTGTGTTGGCCAATTTACTCAGAAAATAAACCTCTGATCCTGCCGAGGTCGGGGAAGCACAGTTGACTAGCTACGTAGGAAGAGCAAGGGAATCTAGGAGTCTAAATGTATCTTACACAATTTTTCAACCATTCTTTATGTTTTCAGCTCTAACTGCATTACCATTTTCAGAAGCACTTAGTGCCTCTGATTTCTCAATATTTCTGGTGTTATGTGGTGCAGTTCAGTTGATTCTGAGCTTTCGCCAATGCTAAGATAAATTTCAACCTTATTTGTCTTTTGAGTAAATTATCACTCATCAATATGTGTTAGAGCTTCCAAAAATGTGTTGCCACAATGTCTTTCCCCAGTATTTTTATTGTTATAATTCTTTACATTATTTTATTATTTTAATCTCATTTTTATGAGGTTTTAGAAAGGAGAAAAGTAAAGAGAAAAATCTTAAAAGCTTCCTTTTCACAGAAGGATCCTCTCTCAAAGTATGATAAGTGGATGCACTTCCACAGGAAAAAGAGGGAACCCAGACAAATGACATAAGATATAAGAAACAAGTGTAAACACTAAATTGGATGAAATGTCTGTAAATTTAATAATTAATTTTAAATATAATGACTATATTTGTGCTAAATTGTTTTTTAAAACTCTAGAAAACGATAACAATATTAGATAATCAAAACATGCTTTGGTTCCAATTGTGTGTTTTTTTTTTTAACAGAACAGAAAACATAAATGACTTTGTTTCAAAAAAATCGTTAAGTATAAGTTTTAAAAATTAAGAGTGACTACTAACAGAATTGAAACAACATACACAGATTGAGTACTCCTTATCCAAAATGTTTGGGACCAGAAGTGTTTCAGATTTTGTATTTTTTGAAATTTTGGAATATTTCCATTATACTTGCGGATTAAGCATCCGTAATTAAAAAATCTGAAATCTGAAATGCTGCAATGAGCCTTTGCTTTCAGCATCATGTCAGCTCTTAAAAAGTTTCAAATTTTGTAGGATTTTAGAATTTTGATTTTTGGAGCAGGAATACTCAATCTGTATCACTTCTAAAGCAGCAGAGACAGTAAAGGAAGTTTTTAAAAGTTTTCAGTCTTCAAAGTACAAATAAATAGAGAAAAATAATGGCTAAAGGTGACAAACAGAAAACTCAAAGTAACATGGTTAAAATCAGTTAAAATATATCAGCTAATCAAAATAGTGTAAATTGCTCAAATTCACCTATTAAAAAGCAGATTACAGATTGAACTTTAAAAATATAGATGTAAGTTTTTAGCAAAAGCCACGAAGAAGTGATGGGGAAAGCTATAAAATTCAAATGCTAACCATAAGGAAACTAATGAAGCAACATTAATATCAGAATTAATTAATCTAATTAATATTAGAATTTAAGACAAAATATTAATAAGGATATTATGTATGATAATAAAAGGGAAAATTTACTAAGAAATGCTAATAACCATGAGCTTATTTGCAACTAAGAACTAAGAATTTTGAAATATTAAAGGAAAACTGGCACAACAACAAGGAGAAATAGATACCTCCAGAACATCAGTACAAGATTTTCGATAACAACAGTCAAAGAGAACTAAATATTATTTAGAATACAATTTTGAACAACAAACTTAAGAAGCTTGGTCTAGTAAATATACATAGAACTCTGTATCCAAAAGACAATATGTACACATCAAAGAATAATCAAATTGATAATGTATTATAGGGGGTCACAAAGGCAGTGTTATCATGTTTCAAATATTTGGCAATAAACAATAGTCTATTACAATAGCCTATTCTAATCTGACATCAACAATAGAAGATCTTAAAAAACTGACTATCTGTTTAAAAAACTCAGATGTTAAATCACAACAGAAATTACAATGAGAATTAGGAAATAGATTTGAAAAAAATTAAAGATATATATTACTTGTGTATATGCTTTTTAGATATAATTATGTTAAAACTAGTTGAAATCAGCTAAAATGTCAGGTGTATTTTATAGCAATATGTGGACTTCTTTGAAAGGGAAAGGATTAAAAATAAGCAAGCTATACATTTAGCTCAGGAAACTGAGGAACAGAAAATGGAAGTAAGTGAGTTAAAAATAAAACAAACCAGTTTAACTAATGCAAGAATTTGGCAAGTTGTATAAAAGAATATATAAAAAATTGATGGTGTTCTTACACTATAGGAATAATTGCCAAAGTATAAAACTAATAACTAGTAGAACTAACAAGAGTTCGAGAAAGTAGCTGAATAAGTGACCCATAAAAATCAATAGCATTATAATATGCCAATAATTTCAGAAATGAAAATATAATAGAAAAAATTATTCATTTCTATTATAATAGCAACAAAATCCATAAGGTACCTAGGAATATATATAATAATAAATATGTAATGCATTCATGGAGAAAATTATAAATCATATTTGAAGGAATAAAAGAAATGAATAAATTAGGAAAACTACTATTCTCATGGATGAAAAGACTTAATATTTTTAAAATGTTAAATCTTCTTGAATTAATGTTCCCAGTCAATAAAATTCCAATAAAAATCATATTCTTCAAAACTTGATAAGCTGATCATACATTCATAGGGAGGATCAAGGGGCCAAGAGTCAGAATTTTAAAGAACAAATTGTATTACTTGATTTCAAGATCTAATATAAATCTATAGAAATTAGGTCTGTTTAGATCTACAAAAGGAAAAAGGAAAGGCAGAAACATTTTCATGAAGATGTGAATATTGGTTACCAGGAAACAATGGATTGCACTCCAAATGAATATCTAACCCAGACTGAGCCAATACATTTCTGTCCTACAAGTTCAGAACTGAGACTCAGAAAACTCTAGCTAGCTGGCTTTTGGATGCAAGGCCACTGTTCTATTTTAGGCACCATACATCTTGAAAAATAAGTGGAATGAAAAAAACTCATTGACAAAAGTAAAAAAAATGAAGTGGACACAGAAAACAGAAAAAAAAAAAATGAGAAAACATGAAAGCCAGGAGAGACTCCATTTCCAATGTCTTTTTATTTCCTAGATGCTGTTGCTAATGACTCCTACTTTTATCTCTAGCCTTAGAGTTGCCTTATTTCCTTATGGTATGTTCCATTTTTTTTGTTTAAACTACTTTGAGGGATTTTGTTTATTTCCAATGAAAGAGAAGCAGTTTGACAATTAGCAAATTATCCTTGGCCTTAAAAATTAAAAAATGATAATGCCCAACTTTATAAAATACTGCAGGCTTTTCAATGTTAGAATAGTTTTATAGATGCATACATTTGACTCCAGTGATATATTTTATAAAATTATAAATTATATAAAACATAAACATATATATATTTATATTGAGCAAAGAGAAGGTATAGAAAGAATAGTATTCAAAAATTGTTCCTCTGTGTGTTGTGTGGATAAGGTTAGTTTGAAGCCAGTAGAGGAACAGCTAAAGGCTTTTAGGACAACTATGCTAATAAACCTTTTGCTAGCATATCCGTATGAACATATAGTGCAGTCTTAAGTAATGATAGTAGCTCTTTGGATAAACTGCCAGTACACACATTCCTTAAGCAGAAGTCCAGAAAAAGAGATGCATTGTCATTCACAGTCTCAGAGCACTGTTACCTGTATGAAGCAAGGCTAAAAGTTAAGGTTACTGCAAAGGTCAAAACTAGATAGAGTGACCCTGGTTCTGCCTGGAAATGTTATTGTCTCTTGTTGGATATCTTGTGTGATTTGTTTACATTTTTATTTATTTTTGCTGTTCTAATAGTGTTATCCCATAATTGTTTAATCCCAGTAATATGATCTAGTTACTTCCCTCAAAATTTTTGTTCTTTCCAATGATGAGCAGAATGTACATTCACAATACAGCTTCCAAGCAACACACACCGTTATAATTTTTGTAAGCCCTCTGGATAGGTTATAGAATCTGGTTTAACGATGTTATAGTTATTTAGTGTCAGTAAATGATTTTATTCTAAAGGATTTTGACCAGCACATTCTCTTTAAAATATCTCTACTTTTTCTTTTTTTTTACCCTGTCATTGCCCTCTACATTACTGAATCTGCAAAAACATTTCTCTGCTTTGCCTAAACTGATCAGTGGCTGGAGTATCTGAATTACAGTCTGCAATCCTAGAGACAAGAATTCTGTTTGTAGGTTACAGATGGCATTTGAATTGGAAGATTCCCATTTTATTCATGTGACACAGAGTAATTTGCGTCTTCTGACTAAGTTATTCTCTTAGATTTAGGCTGAGCTTATAATTTATCATCCAAAAGAAGTTACTTACTTTGGAAAGTTAAAGGAGGTGCTATTACTAATTATACTGGGACATTAGACTTAAATAAGCACTATACCAATCACATCAAGATGTATCCTTATCCTAGTTATTGTGTATGTAAAAGTGTAATAAGACATTTGGAGTGCTTTGCTGTAATTTCCTTGATACTTCAAATTACAGTGTTAAAAAGATATCACATCTCTGGAATGTATAAAGCAAGGTTCCGACAGGATGAAATGGTTCTTCCCTTGTGCCACTTATGTTCCTATCTCTATTAGTGAATTGATCACAAGATATTACGTTTATTGGTTTATATCTCCATCTCCTTTGTTATACTCAAGCTAGGTAGGATGCAGGCCTAGCACATTGCTTGTGACCTAGCAGGAGTCCAGTGAGTGTTTTGTTTTTTTTTTTATTTCAGCGTATTATGGGGGTACAGATGTTTAGGTTACGTATGTTGCCCTTGCCCCACCTTCCCCTCAAGTCAGAGCTTCAAGCGTGTCCATCCCCCAGAGGGCGCAGTGAGTGTTTTTTGAATTGAAATTATTTGAGTAAAAATGAATTGAAAAGAATAGAATATTTTTAGGAACTTTCTATTTTTTTTTTTGAGATAGAATCTTACTCTGTTGCCCTGGCTAGAGTGAGTGTGGTGGCGTCAGCCTAGCTCACAGCAACCTCAAACTCCTAGGCTCAAACAATCCTTCTGCTTCAGCCTCCTGAGTAGCTGGGACTATAGGCATGTGCCACCATGCTTGGCTAATTTTTTCTATATATTTTTGGTTGTTTGGCTAATTTCTTTCTATTTTTAGTAGAGATGGGGTCTTGCTCTTGCTCAGGCTGGTCTCGAACTGCTGAGCTCAAACAATCCTCCCGCCTCGGCCTCCCAGAGTGCTAGGATTACAGGCGTGAGCCACCGTGCCTGCTTAATTTTTTCTATATATATTTTTAGTTGTCCAGCTAATTTCTTTCTATTTTTTTTTTTTAGTAGAGACGGGGTCTCGCTCTTGCTCAGGCTGGTCTCGAACTCCTGAGCTCAAACAATTCACCCATCTCAGCCTCCCAGAGTGCTAGGATTACAGGTGTGAGCCACCATGCCCGGCCAGGAACTTTCTATTTTTAAGAGCATTAATAATGAGATGATTCTCTGTGCAAGAGAAACAATGTGTTATGTGTAATATATCATCATACATCATGCTGACATAGAACTGTACAAGTCATAAGATAGCTCAGTGCATATCTGGATTGAAGGAGCAACATGGGGCAATGGTTAAGGGGGTTAGCTCTGGAGAAAAACTGCTGAAGTCTGAATCTAGACTTTACCACTTACAAGATGTGAGGTCTTAGAAAAATTAATCTCTCTATGAAGCTATTTCTGCCTATAAAATTAGAGTAAAAGTACTTCTCTCATGAAGATGTAGAAGTAGAGAGTAGAATGGTAGTTACTAGAGGCTGGGAGAGGGTAGGGAGAGGCAGGTATAGCCAAAAGATCGTTCATGGCTATAAAATTACATCCAGATACGAGGAGTAAGTTCTGGTTTTCTATAGCACTTAGTGTGACTATAATTAACAATTTATTGTATATATTCAAATAGCTAGAAGAGCAGATTTTGAATGTTCCCAACACAAAGAAATAATAAATGTTGTGGTGATGGATATGATAATTACCCTGATTTGATCATTATACATTTTAAACATGTATCAAAATATCACACTTTTCCCATAAATACATATGATTATTGTGTCAATTAAAAATAATTATTAAAGCGAGAAAAGACTGTGAGATACATATGAAGGGCATTTACAATCTCTTATCTTTATTTCTTATTTTCCTTTCCAACTTTCAAAGGATAGAAATGCATTTAAAATATTTCCATTTTTATCTATGAAGGTGGGAAATAAATGATTTTTTTCTTTAATCTTTGTTCCCGTCTTTAGGTAGGACTCAAAACCATTTCACTTTGAAACAAGGAAAATTTATATGCATCATGAAAGAAGACAATTGGATTTTCCAAAGATTTATTTATTAATTAAATATTAATGTGTAGAAACAAAATATAATTTTTAGAATTTTTGTATAAAAATTATTTAAATGTGTGATATTTTCACAAATGTTCCATGCAAAAAAATATTTTATAAACTCCAAAATAAAAGCCTCCTACATAAAATGAGTAAAAGTAGATTATGGTTTATTTAAGTGTTTACACAGAGAATTTCTAACCTGTCTTAATGGTTTTTAAGCACCATCTCTCTGCAGTTTGATGTTATGTTTTATAGAGTGTGTCTTTAGAAAACTTTAAATCTGTTTCCATTCAGAACCAAGTCAACCAATACACAATATTAATGAATCCTACCACCTAATAGACTTGTATCTGGCTTTTGTTTAAGTCTTAAGGGACTAATTGCCGATAGTCTTAAACTGTTATATGACATGCTACTACATTTCCAGGTCACATAATGTTTTCCTTTGGACTATGCCTTAAAAATAGACTTATCTCTCTGTTACCATTTTAATGTCACACCTAAATCTGATAAGATGAGTCTCTTCAAGGAAAGGATAAACCCTCGCCCATTATATCCATCCCTACACGTAGTCTTAGTAGTTTATATTGACTGCCATTACTGTCATTGACTGGATGTAAGAATCGTAAGTGTGTGTGCGTATTCCCTTATAATCAAGCAAATGCTTTCTTTTTTAAATATCCACTGATATATTTTTTCTAGTTGTTCTATTTACTTACCCTAAAAGTTGTCATGCAAAATAGGTGTGAAATTGAGAGATCAGCCATTTTCAAAGGGCATGGCAGCAGCTGAGAAGATTGAATTTCTTACACTTTATGCCTTGTGATGTTTGTTGTTTTTTGAGCCACACTGAGGTACTTTATCTGAAAACATGCCTTGTTCTGTTAATTTTCACCTTAGGCAGTGAATTAAATTATTGTTCTTTTAATATGTGATTGACATATTGTTTCATGAAATAGAATAAAGGGAGTGTTTTGTGTGCTAGGAAGGATTTATGAATATGGAAAATCAATTTAATTATTAGGAGAAATGGAGGGAAAGGATTGTCTCTCTCCTTCTCACATCCTAAATCCACTGGACCACTCTCTCTTGCTTCTCTATGTTCTCTTTGCCTTTTTCAACCTTATCTTTGGTAGTTAACTAAAATATTCTGGTTCTGATTGGGTCAAATGTATTCATGTTTAATTCAGACCTCAGATTATCTTGTCCACATTTCAAGGACAATAAACAATAATAGAATTCAATTATGTCTACAAGTATTGAATGAGGATTTCTACAAACTAGGAGTTTCAGGGTGATGGTATGGAAGAGAAAAACCTGTCCCTGTTCTGAACAAGCAGACAGTCCAGTTAGGATAATTAGTCAAATGGCCAGTGAATACAAGAAGAAGGTAAGTGTCGCAAGAGATATAAAAATGGTTTGATCCCACAGAAGGAAACAGCAGCATACTTTAAAAAGATGCGGACTTCAACTTTACATAGCAAAATGTGCAGAGTTGGATAGGAAGAGAGGAGTAGAGAAGACACTGAAAATGTCCCCTAGGTAAAGGACATACATGAGCAAAATCATGGAACAGACAAGCATTGCGTATTCTGGGGACAGTGTGATTTGTTCGACTGACAGAGGGCTTGAGGCAGGAAGCAGTGGGAGATAAGGCTGGGTGGCATGATAAGAAGGAAGATGCACCAATTCTAACCAAGACCAGGAATTTAATTAGCATTGATAACTGCTGCAAAATCAGATGTTGGAGACATCACAGCCAAACAAAAATAATTTCTCTGTAACCTACTATAGATTTACCCATGCCTTTACTTTATGACCCTTACTATAAAGAATTAAATGTATTAGAAAAAGACTTAGGATATTTTTCATTAAATTTTCTCATACCATATTGTTTCATATTTGAAAAATGAAGATAATACGTATGCATTTAATGTACATAGAAATGACACAAAATAAAAATGCTATACTTTTCAAAGAGTTGTTTGTTTAATAATATTTTAGCACACTACAATAAAGGCATTTCTTGTAAGCATCTGATCGTTCAAATCTAGCAAAAATTTAATCTGCTGTTTAAAGAGGTTTTGGTTAAGTAATAGAAACATTGGATTAATGACAAAATCTATTTCTAAAAGATGAAAAGTAAATTATGTTGCCACAATTTTTATTATAAATTATGTCTGAAATCAGAAAAAGATTAATAAATGATTTTAATCAGATAAATTAAAGTAACCTTTCTAACTGCTTTTTCATGTAGGTGTACAACTGTGGAGATGCCCGAAGAGCTTGTCCTTCAAAGTCGATCTTGTTCCTCAGTTCCACAGGAACTGGCTAAGGCAAAATTCAAATAACAAAAGAAAATCCTATTGTGTGGTTTAATTTTATATTCACTGAGTACAAATTTGAAAGAAAGGTCAGAGATCATGATAACAGAAATCAGGAGATGGACCTGCCTGCATCCTCACTGGTTCTCCTGCTAGTTTTTTACTGTTTTGCTTTGTTTGCTTTTTCAGTTCATTTATATGCAAAGTGAGCCTAATAAAGAAGACAACAGACCTGGCAATATGAAATAATATCCATGGCTGGAAAAAATATTAATAAGAAAACACTATGAATGCTATTTAGGAAAAAGAAAATACCTTATTATTTCCCCAAATTTGGTATGGATATTTTTAAGTTTTCTACTTAACCAGCAGACTGGTTTAAGATGACAAATAAAAGATGATCCTGTTTCTTTAACAACGAGCTACTCTTTGAAATAATTTGCTACCAAAATATTAGAGCTCAGCAGGAAAACATGGCTGTATCAACCCAGTGTTCTTTAATGTTGAAGGGTGAGTGTCATCTCATGGGCTCATTTCCTCATACATTGAGAAATCTGTTGCAATATTGATGGTTTATACAAATGAGATTTTTTAAAAGATAATTGTTTTTACTACCTATACTTGCTTGACTTGCAAATTAATTTTGAGAAGTTTGTATCTAATGGTCAGAAGCCCAGCAAGATAAAAAGTGATAATTATATCACATTCTTACCCAATACATGAAGCAGAAGTGCAACACACCTCTCTTTGCTCACTTTCCCGCCACACCGTCATTTCACACTTAAACAACACTTGGACAGACACAATGCAGGCAGCTTATAAAGATTACGCTTGCCGTGATGATTCACAGCCAAAGCTGCATTATCCAGGGGCTAACAGTTTCCTGAGATCCACTTTTCTTGCTCGACAGAGTGATGTGATCAAAACAGGTGCAAAAATCCCCCTGTTCACTTAGCAATAGTTTCACAAGTTTGTACGACTTGAAGTTCTTCATAAGTAATGTTTGGAAAAGCAGTTAAGTCATTAATTATTTCTTCATTACAAACAGGGAGATGTGCAATTAAATATTTAAAATCTATTGAAATTTCTATTGTCATATTACAAATGTATATGAAAAGGTTCGGTAAGTTAATGTTACCAAAAGCCAAATAAAAGAGATAAAAGCAGTTATGTTGTTATTTTAAGGGAATAATTCCAGTTCAGGTGAATTCAAAAACCAAGCTATTTAAGGACTGAGAAAATGCTAACCTTAACTCCATGGTAATTTAGACCTGTCAACAAAATTATCAGGATAGCAATTTTAGAGATAATTTCTAGGTACTACTTACTGTATTGCACTCTCACTTAATGAAAATGTGCCTTCTCAAACAATCAAATATTTGCCCTAAGTTCTACTTCAGGATGTTTGTATTTGGTCAACTAAAAAGTTGAAGTCAAGCGTTCATTTTCAATGGGACTTGCGGGTAGCATGCAATTAGGGGATTTGGAAGTAGTTGTGTACCTAATGAAAATTAAGGAAATCATTTACTACTGGATGAAAGTCAATATAAATGTTTCCTTCTTATTTTGTCTTCCCATATACACATATTTCTTAGATGTATGGGGTGATATATGTTAAGTTTTACTCTCTGAATTTACCTTTACAGGTGAATAAACTGATTACTTTTTCTCTCTATAGATAAATGTTACATGTTTTATTAAAGACGTTCTTATGAAAAAGGAATCATCCACATAGTCTCCCTCTAAGTGGCTTTCTTTCACAATCCTAGCCAAGTCAAAATATCACACTGCATACCAATGCCTAGACTAGCTAGGCAGCATATCAAAGATGTGCTCTGCCATAGACCAGAGCACAATTTTGCATCTAGAAGTCATTCAATGAATAGTTGTTGAAATAAATTATATATGAATCCTTGCGTTACTTCTACTAGACTGAAATGAATAGTTTCATTATTTCACACATTTGGCCATAGGTAATAACAGCAGCCAAAGTCACTGCTATACTGAATATTCATTTCTTCTTCAGTAGATTTCCACATATACCTATTTGCCTACTTAAAATTTTTTGTTATCATCTAACAACATATTATAATAATCCTATAATAAATATCATCAAAGACTATTTGTTTGTTTTCTAAGTGCACCTTAGCGAATAATTCATTGTCTTACAATGAGAAAAGATTGAAACTTTGAAGACAAAAATACTACCACGAAGAACACGTAGTCCATTTGGAATATTTTTATTATTATCATGTAATGCCTTATTCTTTATAGGTACAAATTTATTCTGAAGCAATGCTTGTGGAACTTTTAATTTACATTTTCAACTCTGAATAGTTGACAGTGAAATAGTTCAGCTGTGTTATAGTCTCCTTTTACAAGAGAAAAACGTTGCTTAAAGGCAGGCCACCGACAAATTTTGTAGACTTGAAAGATAATCTCCCAATTGTTTCAGTCTTTGTCAGGTTTGGCTTATGAATGCCCTCACTTTGTAGGTAACAATAAGGCATAAGGTGTATGTATACAGCAAACAGAATGTGTTTCTTTAAGTTTTCTCATTTCAATATACATAGGTATTTTCTTAAAAATATGAAATAGAAGTTGAAATATTTGATTTATCAATATGTGCTGGTAAGTGCAAATTTCATGGTCAATGCTAAACGACCAAAAAAATCCTCTGCTATTGTCCATGTTTTATCTGTTTTAAAAACCGTAGGAGGAAATGTACTCTCAAGGAAGAAAAAAATGAAGCTTTACTGCAAAAGAAATGAATGTAAGAAATAGCACTTTAAATAGTGAAGAGACATGAAGCATTGCAACTTCATAACCTGCTAAGGAGCAACAGCTGTACCTAATTTCAACTTGACGTGCTTCAGATCTCATATTCATATAGGTATTTAATGATCCAAACATAATGGTCCTATATAGAATAATTACTTATATGAAGGAGCAAACTTCATACGCATTCCTTTTTAAATGATCCTTCAAGAGAAAAACTGCTGGATCTTTGAACAATGAATAGTCTCTTTCGCCAATCCAAATGTCGGGGGCTAAATAGCTTATCTTTTAAGAGAGAATAATAATAGTGCTGAGGTTACTTCTTTTTAACAGATTCTTTTTCTCTACCCCCTTCCCAGGACAGCCAGTACAATGAAAAAAGGTAGAATGCCAGACCAATCATTAAGTCATAGTGGTAGATAGTTACAAGAAATATCAGAAACAAGAGGAAATAAGGTATTTTAGAATTGGTATATTTTGAAAACAAAGATTCATCGCTTTGAACTTGACTTTCCTGGACAGGAAGACTAGCAGAAGCAGAGCTCTCAGATTCCTTTTCACTTGAAAAGTATAGCGATTGTCCAGAGTTTATTAATCCTTCATTTTCATGCCTTGCTTCTTCCATGTTCTCCAGAGGTTCACTGATTAAGATTGTTGGCCTTAGAGATTTTTCCACACTGTTTTCTCCTGACTGGAAAATCTGGCCTATGCATCTTTCTTTTCTACTACCTGATGTCACTACTGAACTTTTGGAAACTTCTTCCGGTTTAGACCCAGGATGAGGGTGCTTCTCAGTACCCTGGACTTCTCTTGTTGGGTCACAATCATTTTTGGATTTAGTAGAAATAGATTGGAAAGTCGTCGTAGTAACTGTATTCCCTACCGAAGTCGGCTGTTTATAAGATGGCCCTGTCACTTTAGGATGGTGTGTGGAAATGTGACAGCCACTCTGAGAAGACCGATTAGCCTCTGAGTTAAAAGCAGGATGAACAATGGGACCTAAGTCCATTTTCATGGATATTTCTTGGAGTTTCCAGTGATCTCTGTTTTCTGGAAACATTTTTTTGTCTATTGGTAACATTCTCAAATGTAAATCTGGTTTTGAAGATGCTTTTTGATTTCTTGTAATGACCTGTGAGAACTCTTCTACAGATGTTATATTTCCAATGCTATGTTTCTCCCTGTCATATGTCTTCCCAGAACTGTACATAGACATGGTTTCTTTCTTCTCTATTTCATCTACACGTACATTACAAATACCTAAATGTGATTCCTTTTCAAAATCATTGTCATAGATTATACTGGCTGTATCTCGTTGACAAAGGGTATAATGTGAAGCATCATTTCTCCCTTCATGTGGATCAAATGCTGTTTCCTTTACCTCGATGGGCTTGTCACTTCGTGCTGTCTCTTGGGGTAGCTTAGCAATTATTGCTTTTTCTCTAGCAGACATGCTTTCTGGAGTACTTTCTGATGTTCTCTTAATTATGTAAGCTGTACCTGCTTCTGCTTTCTCAGCAATACCATCATCAGCTAGAGAAGACAGTTCACAGCACACTGTTTCTTGGCAGGTAAACAATTCTGTAGAAGTAGCTTTCAAACTCCTCGTATTATCTCTTTTTTCCCACAGGTCTTCAAAATCTGCTTGTTCTTTGATCTGCTCTGGTTTATTTGTCTTACTCTCTCTTGCTTTTCTCTGACTTTCTGGAACATTCCAACTTTGTTTATGCTGCGTGTTTTTATCCTGGTCTTCAGGATTAATCCAACCTGATTTTTCTTCTTCAACTTGGAAAAGATAATCATTCTTCAAAACATTTCCCTTTCTTGGTGAACAAACTTGACTAGTTATTCCTCCTAAAGAGATGCTTTTGCTAGTCAAGTGATCATGCTCTGGGGTGAACACAGCTTCTTCCTCACTTAAATTTGTCCTTGGTGAATGAGATGTATCTGCTGTGATTGCCCAGGCGGGAATGGAGGTATCTTTGCTCAGAGCAGTTAGGTCTCTGTTACTAGTTCCAATCCCTTCCACACTTACTTCAGGGTGGCCCATCTTCCTTCCTTGGTCATGTGAAATTGACTGGCAAATTTTGCTTTGTTGTTCATTAACATTTAAACGTATTCTTTGTCCCTTGTCATCCTTACCATTGCCATAATCTTCCTTGGAAGATACTTTTTCTGTTGGGTCTTCACGATACACAGATACATCTGAATGGAAATCCCTTCTTAAACATTCCCAGTCTTTTATTTCGATTTTATTAGCTCCTCCTTCCTGTTTTTTATTAAGGTTGCCTGCTATTAGCTGATCTGAGGAGGGGTATGATGTGTGCACTCTGCCCCTTTTGAGGGCTGGATTAGCCTCATCCTCCAGGACTTTTCTGCTGCTGACGTGAAATTGCACAAATTCATCACTCCTAGCACCTCCCAAAGATGGCTTGATTTCTTCCATATCTGAAGTAATTTCCTCTGGAAGTTGATGACTACACTTATTTCCTGAGCTACATTTTTCATTGTGGTGAAAATTTCCCTTTAAGAAGCTTTCTGCTGATGAACTTGGAGACAAAGGCCTTTGGAACAAGTCAGTGAATATTTCACCATGGATTTGCTTCTTCTCTAATCCCTCAGCTTTACTTGGAAAATTGACTGGATCTGTAGAAAATGTATTCCTTTCATCTCTGGAAGCAGTGCTTCTAGTTCTTATTAAGCGTTGGTTTATCTTATGGAATAAAAACAACAAAAATAATGAGTATATGATCTTTTTTAAATATACAGAATGAATTAGATAGGTTTTATTAACTTGACTGGAAATTATCTGGTAGATTTCCTTGACTCATTTCATTTGTGGATTTCATACAAACTCTGGAAGCCAGATGTTTTGGGGAGATCCTTGTAGGCTATGACTTGGGAATGAGATTAGTAAGAAAAAGGGGCCCAAATTAATCACTCTCCTTCCCAGCTTCCAAATATCACATTGTATTATTCAACTATTCTTGCTTGTCATTGCATTTTCTCCTCACTTAGGATATACACATTGATAGCTCCATGCTAATCAATTAGAGAGCAGCTTCCTGGGTGCCCCTTGCTGCATCTACACTTGCTGTAGGTGCCCCCATTACAGTTTCTCTTATTAATATGTTTTCTGCAAAGCCTCTGCAAACTATTAATAGCAAAACGTCACTCAAAGAAAAGTGAGGGAGTTAATGTCTCTGCAAATTCTGTTTTAATGACCCTCTGCCAACTGGTACTCAAATGTATTTGAGCTCTTCAGTGATGCCAACTGTCAGGATTTAACAGTGAGATGCCTGTGTTTTTTTTTTTTTCTCTCCTCATAACTGACATTTGCATGATCTCAATAATTATATGCAAATCTTACGTTTTCCCCTTCTTCTCACATAAGGCTCATGTTACTTGTCAACTGCACAGCTGTCTTGTAAGCCAATGCCTGTGGGTTCCACAGATTTGGTTGTATTTCCATCTATTATAGAGGTTCATTGTTTTATGCATTAACATCAGCATGGAGCAAATTAGCATCTAAATTACAGCTCCCTGTTCATTTATTGGACGTACAATTTCAGTAACTTCTAAACAAACTTTTATATTTGAGCCTGCTCATTTTAATGAGATGTATTGGTGAAATATGTGATTTTTCAGGGCTGTTTCATTATATTCTGTGGTTTGAAAAAAAATGGCAATGTTAACTTTCAGCTGGTGAGAATTCTCACAATGGGTGACAACTTTGTAGTTTCTTAAAGTTGGAGCAAAGTAAATTGCATACTTTAGTGATGCAGCTCCCATATCACTAGAGAAAAGATGGAATATGTGGAGAAAGAGATGAGCTCTATTTCTTTTCTGTTTCAACACTGACACTGGAAGAGGCAAATGTCATTTTAATCTTAGATGATTATAAATCCATGTATCCCAATGATATGAGCTCCAAATACAGTAAAGGATAAATTGCATTATGTGACTCATTTACTCCTATTTCTTCCTTTGTGATAAAAGCGCTATCTAAATCATCCCCCCAAAAATCCCAAATAGATTGAATGTTCACCAAGTGTGAAATTTATGATAACAAATTTAATACTAAATTGTACAGTACTGATTTTGTTTCCTGTTTAAAAATTATGGCACAGGCTATTTTCTTCTCTCTTGGTAATTTAATACTCTACAATGATATAAAACTTGGAGATTTTCACAAGGATGGAAGTTAAAAAATGCTAAATGTAAGAAGAATCATAGACTCGTAGAGTTGGACAGGACCCTGACAAGCATCCAGTTCAGCCCTCTCATTTCACAGACGAGTTTATGCCAAGTGTGCACTTGTCAAAAAGATTAGAAATGCACATTAGGATAGTGCTACCTCTCCTGTAATTCCTACAAACTATTACTCAGAGCCACTGGTAAAGAGATAAGAAATGAATGTCATTAATTTACCACTGCAGAGACCAGAAGCAACATACTGAAATCAAAGTGCCTTGTTGATCAAGCTAGAGATGCAAGGATAGAATAGGCTGTGCTTTCGCATTTGCAAATTATATTAGTTGAAGCTATTGAAAAGCAGGCATTGTGGCATCTTTGAAGCATAAATGGATTCATCTTCCCTAATACCGTGGCAACCAGAACACTTACCATCAGCTCTAATTCTTTTTCATTATGTTCATCATGTTCCCTGTTTACATCTTTTACATTTTGATTACTGGCTTCCAAGTCTTCCTTGTCCTCATGAGAACAAACGATTGCTGGGATATAAGTATCTGCAAAGTTGATATAATTATACCAATGTAAGATTGTTTTAACTGTAGTCTTTGACAAAACAGACAAATTTTGTTGAAAAATTAAATAATAATATACCTGTAATCTTTGGATTCTCAAAGTCACTCTCTTCTGATGTTGCTGATGATTCTTCTTTACTGTTAAATTTAAAACAAAATGTTATTCGCTTTTCTGGGACTGCGCTGTCTAAGAATTTTTATATGGGGGAAAATTTAAATCAATAACAAGCCAAATAAACATTAAGTAACCTTTCATATTTTCTTGTATTACTTTGTATATTTTTAAATAAAATAGATCTTTTAAAATGACATATTAGTAAATATTGGCTGCAGAAAAATTTTTTAAATAATTCATACAATGCCATATTTCTGAATCAGATTGTGTCTCTCATATTAAAACTTGTATAACCAAAGTAAAAATACGTGTAAATGAAGATTATTCCATGATTCATGAATTTAATCTTTGCAAGTGTGAACATTTTTCTCTTGGTTTAAGTGATAAAGTTTTATGAACTGACAGTCCATTTGTGGTCGTGGAAATTGCTTTCTAACATTTCAATTATTAATTTTTTGTGTTTCATTTTACACAAAATTCTTTCAGTAGAACTGATGTAACATTAACTCTCTCCCCAGAAAATGAGGAAAAGAAATAAGCTAACTAAAAACTGAAATGCAGCTAAATTTATACTCCGTTAAAAGACTTTATATGTGTATTGCCACAGACCAATTTTATAACCAAAATTCAGATCTTTCGTATGCAAGCATGTACTTTCTTTCTTTAAAATGATTCAGGTTACGTTCCCTTTTCTAACATATTCTGCACACTCATTGAAAAAGATAAATACCTCATTCTTTCAGATTTACTGTCTTTTGGTGTATTTGTGGAATCATTAGAATTTAGATTTATCCATGACAGTAAATACAAAAAAAGTTGTTGGCAAAAACGTCCCTTTGAGTATAGTTATGTCACAAGTCAATTTATCGGAAATATTTGACCCAGGATCCACACTTTTTTGTACTGTCCCAGCTGAATTTTCTTCTAGTTATTAATACGTTTCTCAATGATTTTTCTATAACAAGGGAGTCTGGGAAGTTGGCAATGGCTGATATGTTTGTGAAATAGAGTCTAATCTTCACTATATGGGGAATTTTGATCCAAATCCCAGGAAGGCTAATTTTATTTCAACAAATCATGAGAAAATTGCAAGTTCTTCCACCCTGACTACACAAGAATGTAATTCAGTTTTGTATGTATTTGTGATGCTTACTGTTAATTTTACTAAAATCATTTGGTACCTTTAGCAGACCCATAAATGAAAATAATGTTTCCATATGAATATAATTTTGTTAGAAAAGTGTACTGTTTGTACAATTGATACTGACTTAATCTATAAATCTATATTGTTTCATGAGGCCAATAATTATTCAAAGATTTTTTTGTTATAAAACTCAACCACAGGCTGACACATCTTTCCTTCTCCATGTATATAATGTCTATGTACTTTAAAAATATAAGCCATCACACAGCATTTAATTGCTCCTGCTTCCTTTTTATTCCCATAACAATACTGAAAATCTCATTTGTAGAGGAAAATTAATAGTCATTCAAAGGCTTTTGTTTTTACCTAGTCAAAATACTATCAATCGTTTTTATTTAAAAATATTTTTTCTTTCATTTTATTTGTTCAATTGATAACAATTGTAATATTATAGGAGGACATCGTGATGTTTTGACAAATATAATGTATGGTGATCAGATCAGGATAATTAGCATATCGATCACCTCAAGCACTGATCATTTCTTCATGTTGAGAACATTAAATATCCTCTTTCTAGAGATCTGAAACTATGTAATATATTTCTATTAACTATAATCATCCAACAGTGTTATAGAACACTAAAACTTATTTCTCCTATCTAGCCATAATTTTGTATCCTTTAGCAAATCTAATTCAATTTCCCTAAAATACTTTAATTTTAAACAATGATTGAGTTAAAAGTATAGGGGCCTTATTTGGGGAATAAATGATTAAGCACTCAACTGTGTATTATCATGTTGGTGTCTTACAAAAATATGCAAATACAGAAATACAAAGGGAAAAATTAGATTGAGGGATAAATACAAGGAAGAAAGTGGAAATAAATGACATTTAAATACTTCAAATATCTACAAACAAAACTAACAGAAAATGTACAATATTTCTTCAGGGAGAAGAATAAAATTCTATCAAGAAATATTAAAGAACATCCAGAAAAATTGAGAAATATACCATGTTCATAGATAAGAAGAGAATGTTATGAAGAAGTCAATTCTCTCCTAAATTGATCTGCAGATTCAAATCAATTCTAATCAAAACTCCAAAACAGATTTTTAAAGATTTTGAAAATAGGATTCTAAATAGAAATATAGAGGGTTTAATGATAGCTGAAATAATTCTGAGAAATAGCAGGGAGAAGAAACACTTTACTTGATTTCAAGTGTTACTACAAAGATTTATTTGTTAAGACAGAGTTATATTGGTACAGGGAGAGACAAACTAATGAAACAGGATTGAGAGCTTAGTAACAGAATCACACATATCTGGAACTTTGTTATATGACAGGTGTAGCATGTTAGACAATAAGGAAATAAGAGATTTTTCAGTAAATGGAGACAGGGAAAATTATTGCCAGTTAAGCTCAGACATTAAATGTCAAAAATTTTGAAATTCTTATATGTGAATATCTTTTAGACTTTACAGTACGAAATATTCTCGTAAATAAAAAAAAGGAAACATAGACTATTACAAAAATTGATCAGTTTAACTCTATTAAACTTTAAAATTTTTGTCCATTAAAAGACTTTTGTAAAGAAAAAATAGAAATTACAAATTGGAAAAAATGCTTACATTATGCAATATCAACATATATGAATATCAAGAATATATAAAGAACTCCTACCAATCAGTAAGAAAGCATAAACAATTTGTTGCAGAGGGTAGGGGAGACAGATATGTCAAAGAAGAGAAAATATATGTGGCTAATAAATATATAAAGGGATGGTCAATATTATTAGAGAACAGAGAAATGAAGTACCATGAATTGTAATAAATACTGTGAAATCAAAGACAAATAATCTCTAGCTTCTTACCTCAAGGAAGCTATAATGTCATGATGGGCATAGACACATCAATAGGTAATTATAATTATTTTAAGTGGTAAATATTATAACAAAAATGGGGTATGATGGAAAGTCTCTTCGAGATAAGAAAAGAGGACAGAAATGAGGAAGACACTGTTGGGGAAATCAGGGAAATAACCTTCTGAATTAGATTGTAGGGATAACTAGGGATTTCCCAATTAGAGAAGAATGATAAAGTCATCACATGCAGAGGGAACAACACGAAGTCAAAGATGAGAGTAAGAAAGCACAAAAGAAAAAGGCATATCTACAAACAGTGAGATGTTCAGAGGATTGGACTCTGGAGAAAGAATGTTAAGGGACAGAACTGGAGATAGCTTGCACCAGATTGTAAAGGGTTTCGCATGCCAGGCAAAATGGGGCTGAATTAAATAGTTACTTTTTAACCAGAAGGATTAAACGGGACAGAGATTTACTTTTAGGGACCTAACTGTGGAGGTAATGTAATGGAGAACCTAGACAGGATGAGCCACAGAGGAGCAGGAATACTAGTCGTGAGTCTCCTGCAACATTTCAGGCAGAATATGACGAGGGTTAAGAGTGATGATAATGAAGAAAGAGAAGATGAACCACATGTGAGTTATAGCTTTTGATGTAGCATCAATATAATATGGTGATAAATTCCCTCCACATAGATTTTTTTTAATGCTAACCTTTGTTGCATACGTGAGAATTAGAAATCTACAGTATTGTCCCTAGACCTAAGCCAGGGAGAGTTAAGTCTGGCGGTTAACTGAGGGCTCCTGCACTACCAGTTAGCAAGGTCTTGAGTTAGTCTCAGGCTCATTTCTGGTCTCTTAAGGGCTGAGTGATTTGCCTTTCAGGTGTTCACACAGACACCTCCTTCAGCTTTCCTCCTTAATTTCTGGCACACATGCCTAGGCAGTGGACCAGTAAATTTTGCCTATGTTCCTGATTTTTATTCTAGTCCTTCACTGGGGAAAGTGAAATGTTTCCCATTTACATTTTGTTCACCTAGGTTTGTAACATTCTAAGTAGCCCTTGACAACCTGTTTGCTAGATTTGAGCATTCTACATAGATAAATTTCCAGAGAACTAGAAATCAAGTTCATATAGAAACCTTAAGCATCTCGATTGTTTAGGAGTCCTTCTGCTTTGATAGTCCCTTCTTGCATGAATACTACTGTTCTCCAATATATAATAACATCAGTTCCCAGAATTGCCTTTCATATCAGAAACCCCAGGCCCTACTTCTTTAAAATCTAAATTAATAGACCTATGCATGGACGTGAGAGGGGAATAGAGAATGATAGTGCTAAGAATCTCCTAAAATGATTCTCATATAAGGCCAGATTTGCAAACTTCTGGTATAGGCAATGTATCTCACTGCACCAAGTCCATTAGATTAAGCTATGCAGACAGTCAATCTCTAAATAATAGGCAGCAGGGAGAGTCATTTTTGTAGATATGCCTCCTGGCCCCAAACCCAGTTCCCCTACTTCTTACTAGTCTTATATGTGTTTGCAGCGTGCTTTGTTACTATTTAGATAATACTTAGAATAATAGAAAAATAAAGGATGATTCAGAAGTTTCTATTTTGAGAATTTAAAAGAATAGGACCACCATCACTTGAAATGGAGAATTTAGGAGAAGCATGGGTAAAGGAAAGAGGGTAAACTTTATTAAAGGAAATGGGTTAGGTTTGGAAGGTCTTAGACCAAATGGGAAATGAAAATCAGTGCTTGTTGAATGTAAAAATGCCCAGATTTTGTCATTTTTCCTTTTTCTGTCACAATATAATTGCACAAAAGTTTGCACCATTTTTACAATTTGAGGTAAATTTACTCCCACTTCAAAGAAATGGAACATAATATTGAAATTTTATGTGATGACCTGGAATAGATAATAAATACATATGCACCAAACATAGGAAGAAGTGGTTTCTAGCCAATAGTTACATTTATGAAGTATAATAGTAATTTTAAATTTATAGCAATCCATATTCATTCATCATTCAACAAATGTTAATTGAGTACTCACAAATTTCCAAATATTGCATTACATCACCATATGTAACAAGACAGAACCCTACCTTCAAAGGGCTCAAAAGCTAGTGAGGAGGATGGACAATTAAATAAAGCAATAACCCCAGAGCATGAGAACTCTGTGCTTAGTGAGGCGCACCGTGAGGTAGGAAGAGCTTTCAGAAGGACACGGCTCCTCAGGTGAAACCTAAACCAGAAGTAGCATTTTGCTAGAGAAAAAGAGAAAAGCAATTCCAAGCTTAAGACATCATATGCAAATACCTCATAAGTAAAAAATAATTATTCTAAATATGTCAAGAAATTCAAGATAAAGATACAATTTAGGAAAAATGAAAGCTAAAAGCCAGCACACCAATGAATAGTCAGCTAGCTCAAGAGGCACAAACTTAAATCCAAACAATGCCTCTCAAAATGTGATTCATGTGAAAACAGTGTCGTACTTGTTATAAATTCTGCTTCAGTGGCCTGAAATTGGATCTACCAAATCAGCATCTCTGGAGTGGGGAGTGGATATCTGCATTTTTAACTGGAAGCTCAGAACCAGGTGTCATGTACTAGTGTTTGTCTAACTACACATATGAAAAAAAGTGTGCAGGCAGATACTCTAAAAGTCCAGGAATGGGGTCCAGAAAGACCCTCTTTATGCTTCGGACTTTTCAACAGATCACACTTACGCTTATGCTAAGAACAGCTGTAGTTCTATGTACAAAAGAAAATAATTGTTTATGTATCTCCTATGTGCCCAGAAAAGAAGAAACACATTGAAGAATAGGCCAATCATCTTATGTGTCTTACAGAATAAAATGACGAGATATTGATGGGGTAGAAAATGAAAGATATTCTCAATCCAGCTAATAAAATAAATAAACAAACAATAATTTATGTTTCTGAGTTAGCTATTAATCATTCAAAACTTTGAGTTCAACAGACTCTTTACCTCTGAGCCCCATCTAACTCACAGAAAGTTTGTTCTACTTTTTATGCCAAGTTTCTCTCTGATTTGTAAGAAACTTCACCCTTGGATAGTCCCATCTCATCATTTTATAGAGAAAGAAACCCAAGCCCAGTTCAACAATATGGTAGAAGTTGAACAAGCTAAATAGTGATAAAGCTACAACTATATCCAAGTTTCTTAGTCACCATGTCAGCGTTCTTTCCATAGTGGGTCAATCCATAGTGAAAAAGAACAGAAAGATCTGCACACAAATCTCAGTCTTTCCTAAATTTAACATGTACTAAGGGAATTACTCACCAGGTAATCTTAGAAAAGATACTTAACCTCTCTGTGCTCTCTTCTCTCCAAAATATTGCCTACTCCTTACACAGAGTAATATTTTAGCATAGTTTCAAAACATGGAAGTGTTCAATAAATTTATTATTATTATTATTATTATTATTAGTAGCAGTAGTAGTAGTGAAATGTAATAAATACAACACTGGTTACTAGTTCTACATTACCACAGAAACCAATTCCTATGCTTCTTTTACTTGGATCTTTATTTTAAATGCTTACCATATTCTCTTATATGTTTAATTCACAAGCTACTTTTAAGAGTAAAATTTGCAGCCCATGATAGCCTACTCACTTAACCTTTTAAATATACACTTATTATCAGAAGACCACCCTTCAAAAAAAAATAAGTAGATCCTTAGTGAAAGTAAGCTTTTATTTAAAAGTATCCTCTCCATATACAGTGTGCACTGGAATGCTAATTCGCACCTTCTTTTATTACCCAATTGATTTATTCAGTGTCAGGATGTTAATATCACTGCAGTTTCTGGGTATGTCGCACTTCTGCTTTTGGAGTTATGGTTACTTTTAATGCTGTCAAGATGTGGTAGTTTTCAGTGTTAAGTAATAATGTGGTTTTTCCTAAGGTCCTGTAATTCCATTGTGTTAAAATCTCACATGTCTCTTAAAATATGAATGAAAACTCTTAGATACCTGTGCCACAAAATCTAAGTCCGGTGGGATAGAATTGCCCAAACAGGGTGAATGACAGGATTAGGTTGCAAGAAGCAAAGTGTAACTCTCCTCTGAGAGGAATCAAAATGTTGGCATAAAAAGGGATCATTTCAAAGTGAGTCATGAATGTTGTATTTTTGTCTCCTTAACATTCTGCCTAAAAGTGCTCAGAATTGTCTAAAGAGGACCAAACTTGGACATCACCTCTCACTCTATAATAAACAGCTAAAAAGAATATGTGAAACTACTCAAGAAGTTCAGATCAGTCCTTTGTGTTCAAAACTTTGGATCTCATTTGATTACTTTCACCCTCCTCCCCTACCCCACAAGAAAAAAAGGAAAATAAATGATCTTTTAAATCATAAATAATATGAACCTCCTTTGAGAATTTTTTTTAAGTCATTTAAGAACAGTATATCAGCATTGGCACTAAGTGGACACATGCAAAAACACTGAACAGGTTTTCTGGGGGTAAATAATTACATACTGCAGTATATACTGTTTCTTTTCATAATGTTATATCACTGTTTCCCTAAAATTTGCCTTTCTAGCATTCTGACATTTCATAGCCCCTTATATATAGGAGAGAGGAGGAAAGCAAAGACTTGTACTTAATGAGAGGTAAAGTTCATAATACATCAGCCAACTACTACAACTCAGTATCTTTTCCTTTGCTGTTATAATACTGGTAGTCTTCTCTCGATTAGGAATAAAACTGAAAACAGAAGAGAGATATTTGGTCAAAAGAGAGAAAAGTAGAGAGATAAACACCTAATTGTGAACAGAAGTGTCTAAATAAAAAAAATAAGGCATTATGCAAGAGGAATAAAGGATGAAGAGATGATTAAGTTTCTTGATGATAATGCCAGAAATGAAAACAAAATGAATACAATTCAGTATTATTTATAGGCATTGAAGAAGTAAGAAATAATCCCAAAGGAAAAAATATTAGTAAATGGCTTTCTATTCCCCTTATATGCTGAACCTAGGGACTAACAACTGACATGGTAATGCATATAGTTTTATTTTGTTTTGTTTTGTTTTGTTTTTAATTGACTGGCACATTGTTTTTTGTGGGCATCACATTCCTTACTTTTAAGGTGAAAATTCTAGATTAGATTAGGGATTCTGGATTAGATTAGGGATCACAAGTATAACACACACATGCTGAACTCCCTTTTCAGAAAGGATTTATAACAGATAAATGGACTTCCTTGCTGTGACCCTACTTTTACACAGCCAGATAGCCACCACTCATCACCCTCTTTGTTGCTCAAAATGGAACCACTTTTCTCTTCTAAGCTTTGGCATTAAAAAATATGGCTTCTCAATATATATAACTCTATATTTATATCACTATAATAGGAGTAGTCTAGGAATATAATACAGATGTTTAATTTGAAAAATTCTTAATTTTTTCCAAAAGACAAAAATGCTGGTAGAATCAATAGAAATAACTACCAACTTAAAATTTCAGTATAACCAAAAATAGTCAATTAAATGTTATGGTCAGTGTTATTCATTTACATTTAATGCCACAGAAATCTTACCTGTACAGTTTGTAAGCTAGTCTTCTTATATTATTTTGACTACATATTATGGAATGATTTATTTTCACATCATTTTATTTATGTCCAAGTAAAACTTTTCAAATAGTGAAAGATTTTCAATATCTTCAACTGATTAAGATAAATAAGTGTATTGAGTAATACCTATTATACAAGCTAGTTCATTATTTTTAAAATGTAATTATAAACCAACATCCCCTTGAGTAAACCATAGTAAACTGGTCAAGCATTCACGTAACTAAGAATATACTACTGTATTAGTGACCAGATGGTTTTATCAAGTTATTTTGCTGTTTTGCATAAAGCTGAATTATAACATTCTCAAAAATCTTCTCTATTTCAACATCTAAATTAGAATACTGACCACTGCCTTGGTACTTGATCTTGAAAACATACTGAAAACGATGATCCTTTGCCTTTTTGATGCAGGAAATTTCAAGAGCAGAGAAAGAAGCAACTGAAAGACATAACCTTACCAGAGAATTCTTCGGTAAGTCTCTTTTCCAAAGTTTCTTCATTTTCTAACTCTTCAGTTTCTACCAAGGATTACAGGTCTAAATCTTCTTTGTCATGTCAAAGTGTGGATACTATTTTTTCTAGCTCCCCAAAGAAACCAGTGAAAGACCTTTTAGATTTAATTCTGTGATTGAATTGAGCACCACATACAATTCTGTACAGAGGTATACTTTCTAAATAGACATTAAATTGTGAGGATCTAGCATAATTACACAGAATCTTTGAGGTCCAAATGTGAATCAGAAAAATTGTGTGTTCCTTTGAAATGGGATGTAATTATAGGCAGAATTCATGAATTTTAAGTCAAAGAAGACTTATATGTGAACCTTGCCCAAATAACTCTTCTGCCACCACCTGCCAAATATATTCTATCCATAGAGAAATGTAAATGTTTGTAAGTGACAGATCCTGGGAAAACTGAAGAATAGACCTCAGATAAAAAGCAGAAAAAAATTCTGAAACTTATTAGTCTGAAAACCTTATTTTACCTGAGTTCTTAAAGGAAGTAATCATCACCCTTGAAGCAGATGAATGGTAAGAAATGATTGTCTAGCTGAGAGTTTTTGCTACCTCGGAAATCTGACATTCCTATTCTCCACAATTCCCCCACAAAGTGGGTGTTAAGAGCTTTATACTGCTTACATCTTTCCAAAATCAGAGTATTACCTGTGTATATTTTTTTCCTAAGGATTCTAAGTTTAGGCCATTATTTTCTTCATAATGATATTAATTTGCTGGTGGTTTTGTAAAAAAGTCATTATCACAGAGTCATGGCTACTGAGCCAGTTAATAGAAGTTAAAGAAAACCTGTTTAAACACATTTTCTCTCTGGAATCTACAGTAAACATCACCTAAGTTATTTGATTTGTTAAATACTGAGCTCTGACATCCAAGTTCTATAGAATTTGTGTTATATGTTGTTTTGAAAACTATTTTAAGAAAAGATAACTTAAATGTAAACTGATAGTCCTAGTGTATGTTTGGAAGGGTTCAGCCAAGGAATGAAGACTTCCAGACTTTGCAATCAAATCATTCTGAAGTGACACTTCTCAGGAGAAGGATCTCTTGCCAAACCGAAGGTGACAGATGTGAGCCCAGAGCATCAAACTGCAGCCACTCACTTGAGCATCTGTGCCTCTATTGCTCCCCAAAGTGGTGATGTTCTCATGTCCTTGTTTACTTTCTTATTTTTTATGGGGGTCAAAATGCCAAACTTCTCCAACATCCCCCCAAGTTTCTGTCCCATTCCTGGCTCTTAGCAAAGAATTTCAAACATGTATCAATAGTCCTCCCTTTATCTAGAGAGTAAAGCAGGTGGAGAAGTATATAATTTAATGAAAGTACTAGAAGACCAATGCTTCAATATTTTCAATATTTCTCATGGTTGACCATAGACTTTAAGTTTGTGAAAAAAACTAGATATATTAAATAAAATAATTGGGACTACAAAAAGGTAAAGCATGTCAAAGCAAGTTAGGAATTTTATGATACTCACTGCCTTGCTTGTGTGACTACTTTTATTTAAATCTTAAATTTAAAAGTTATGAAGTCAATTTTTAGATCCCTGGCATATTTCTGGATTGCTATGCAATCAAATATATGTCTAGTATTTCCTTTATATTTTTAAATTTTTTTATCCTATTACTTACGGCTTTTTAGTTTTTATAAGTATTTAGCAGTCTCTATGATATGAAGTCTGTAGGAATTCATATCCATTTTCAAGCAATTCCATTTTATAAACATATTTTCAAACTAGTTCTACTTATGCTAATCATACCATAAATTAATGTACCAAAGAAAATAGAAATATGGTAAATTGGATTAGATGGTTTGTGATAAAAATCCAAATAAGAATCCTATTATCAAACTGGTTTTGTATTTAACTGCCTTTAAAAAGTTTTCCTGGCAAATTCAGTAAGTCTTAAAGGATTATTTCTAAATTGAATGCTTTTGTGAACTTACGTCACACATTAAAATCATCTTAATGCACCTTTTTGTCAATTCTTCACAATAGCATTACAAAAGAAAGGAAGGAGAGGATATATTTAAAAAGCAAATGAAAAAGAACTCAATGGAAGCCTGTTAGGCTACCTGTTGATGAGCCTCTGAGAGAGTCATTAATATGCAGATCATTGACATGATAGGCCATAATGACTTCTCCAGGGATGTATCAGTCTATTGTGTCAGAGACTAGCTAGGGATTCATTAATGTGCAGACTCGTGACTTCTTAATATGCAAATTATTAACGCAAAGCACTGAGGCATACCTCGCAAATGTCCATATTGTGTGTTACACATTTGCTTTGCCAACCCCTCACCCACACCTTTCGTAAACTATTTTCTTTCTTTCATTCCCTGTCACAGATTTCTTTACAAAAAATTCTGTACTCATGGAAACTCCTCCAGTTCACATTCGAAGACCTCCTCTCCTTCAGCGCATGTTTCTTTGATTTAAGGCACACAAACCACTTGAACCATGTTGACTAAATGAGTTGAAATTCAGTACAAAATCTGATTTTATATTTTTCTTCAATGGTTTGGTTTGTAGCTAATGACAGGCCAAAGCAAAGAAAGTGTTTGTTTTTTAAAATTGAAACTCCGAAACATGAATAATATAATCAGCAGTTAAATAATCTGGACTGAAGGTGAATGGGAAAAGGATAGTGGAATAGAAAAAAGAAAAAGAGGGCAGAGAAAGGTCCAAGAGAGAGGACACAAGAAAAAAGGGTGCAATTAAACCAAATAAAAGTATTCATACCAATGTAATACATCAATTGAGGAAACTGATGTAAACCACTCAGTGTCTAGCACGCAGCGAGCAATCAATCAGTATCAGCTGTTAGTATTATGGTGGCATTTTATATTTATGCGAAAGGATGAAGTTAACACCCACATTTCCTTTTGAAACAATATGAAAAATTTTATGGAGTGAAAGTCGTTTAGTCTTTGAACTAACAGTCTATGAAGAAGGGGATCAAACTTATATTTCTGTAGCAGAATTAACTACAGAATCCATGGAAAGGTGATCAAGTATTTTTTGAAGCTTATCCACATACCATGTTATGGAAAATACATTATAGTATAGCTTTTCATCTGGAACTTTATTTACTGTCTATATTCATTTTCTTGCCACTTTATTACTCTAGCCTAATCTAAAATACAATATAATCTTTCATTACTATTTCTCTACTAAATTTCAGGAGAAACAAACCCTTTACTTGTAAACTCCACACACCCTAAACTCTATAGTGGGTCTACAGAAGTTTATATCTATTGATCACAAAACATTCACATCTCCATATAAAATCATTAATATAATTTTTAAGTTAGTTTTATAGTCCTGGCGGCCGTGAAGATATTGCACATAGATTTTATTTGATTAAAACACTTCAAATAAAAGGTAATATTTTTAACATAAATAGTAATTATTACTATAATTATTACAAGCAACTAATTACACTTCATATTCTGGCTAATGTTAATTTCAATATTAAATGCCATAAAGCATCTAATAGTTATTGGTTCTACCCGGTTCTAATCTGGAGTAGATGTAAGCAGATTCGGAGATGATGCACCCAAACATATAATTCAGAAAAAGAAGTCCAAGTGATTTAGGAAGTTTGCAGTAGAGACACCATCTCATTTTCTCTGGAGCCTCCCACTTGAGGGAATGGAGGAGTTTAGGAGAAGCTCATAAATGCCAAGATGGCTTGCCCAGTTGAAGGCTTTTGCATCCCTGATTAAATAGAGCAAAGTTCATTACCAGGAAATCCTAAATAGATGAAGTGAGGAGGCTTCACTAAGGAGACTGTGGTTGGAGATTAGTGCAAGAGCAATATGATGCTTAGAGAAGGACAAGTTGGGGACCAGATACAAACAGAAAGGCAAGAAGAAGTTGACTGAGGAAGTTAGGTCACATACCGGGATTGCCAAAGGAGTCAGGTGCAAGAGCCAAACTGCTGAGATGTGGTTATGTTGACAAAGACTGGGATCTCTATCCCACTTTTAATAAGACAGCACAGGGCTTTATAGTCAACATTAACTATCAAGTGAGTTTAAAATGACTATGACCTCCTATTGGACATGATGCTAATTCAGAATAATGTTGGATAAAATTCAACATGTATTCATTCAACAAATGTCTAATATGCTAGGCACTTAGCTAGAAGTTAAACCACTAGTGCAGACTGAGAATGAACAAATTTTCCCTGTAGAAAGTTTACAGTCCAATGAAGGATAGACACAAACCAGCACTTTAAAATCACAATTTTATGTTTCATGATTGGGGTGGTATAGAGTCCTACAAGAGGAAAACAATAAGAACACTAACCCAAACTCAGGGAAGAGACGTGGCCACGGAAGTCTTTCTGGAGGAGAAAGCATTTTTGTCTCAGACCTGAAGGCTTAGTGTTGTTACTCAGATGAAGATGAAGGAGCAGAAGAATATTCTAGGCAGATGGAATAACACGGGACAATGTAATGAAAGAGATACGAATGCTCAATGAAAAGAATTAAAAGATGAGTATAGGTGGATCTTAGGAACAATGATAATGACAAAGATTCTCTCCCTGACCAAACTCTAGCCTGGATCTTCAGGCCTCTGTTCTCGACTAGGCCTCAACCTTGGTCTACAGAAACTATAGCCTCTCAAGACAAGCCATTTTGTTCACCACCTCTCTACATACTAAAAGACTTAAACAAATATTAGCATGGTTTTTAATAGCTAAAGGCTGCATTCCTAGGATTACCTAGCCCCTCCTAAAGTGCCTACTTGAGAAAGCTCAAGGTGTCCAAAAGAATTTACTGTTTGTTCTAGCCAAAACCTAAAGATAGTCCCCCGATCACCATTTACTGAAAGAGGCTTACAATTATGAATCCCTTTTCTGTCCCTTTGAAATGTATATGTGTCCCCTATAACTCAGTAGTGTCTTTCTCAAGGACTTGAAAGCCATTCCATTAAAATGTGATTGTCAGTAAGGACAGAGCCTTTGTTTCCCAGCCTCTGTGGAAGGATAGAATCCTAACTCTAGTAATTGCCAGCTAACAGACACAGCTAGCCCAGTTAGCCTTTATACAGACCAACTTTGCACTTTTCACTTTCCTGACTCCTCCAAGCTGCCGCTTGCTCCCTTCCCTACTCCGTTGTTCTCCCTCTAAAATGCCTAGTCCCGTCTCTACAAATCCGAGTTAAGTTCAGTTCACACTAGACCCTCTTCTTTATTGCAATGGTGTAGCACTGATTAAGATCTGTCCTTACCACTTTAACTAATGTCTTCAAAAAAATGAATACTTTCTAAAAGTTTATTTCATTCAAAAAGAAAAGTAACTTTGCTATGCTGTGTAAGGTACCCTTTATCTCCAAGGACATATGCCTTTTCTCCAAGTCGTTAAAGGAGCAAAACAATAAATAGCTCATAAAATTTATTCTTGATATCCCAATGTTCCACCTTAGTTCATGCTTAAAAATCTCTCGTGCCACATTTTCAATGTGTTATTTTGTTCGAATTTACTAACTTTCTTTTGTTTAAATTGCATTATTCTTTTGGGGGATACAGAGACTAATTAAAAGATTTTCAGTATTATTTTAAATTATAAATCCAAACAGCAGTATTTATGTCCTTTGTTTACATCAGTCATTCTCAAGCCCTGTGCATATTGGAATCATCTGCAGAGCTTTCAAAAATACCTATGCCTGGGACCACCCTAGACCAATTAAATTAGAGTCTTTGTAGTGGGATCCAGGGATGGGTACCTTATTTTTCCCTTTCTAATGTGCAGCGAAGTTTGAGAAGGACTGGTTTACCTGCTATTTTACACTGGCTTTTACTATATGAAGCCATGGCTAATGTGAAATTAAGTCCTTCGATAAAAATATTCTGCTATTAAGGTTTTCTAGGGTGTAAGGAGAAAAGGGGTATACCTAATCAAATGGCCAGAGTGAATGTAAATTATACACGGATCACATTTCTGCTACTGTTAAGTCTATACAATTAATTTTCATTCATCATGAGGATTACCTATCCATACTTCAATGAATTTAAATTTGCTTTTTTTTTTTAACTGAAAAGAAACCTAGATATTGTTTTAGGTAAGAAACACCCATCATTTCTAAGTTAAAAACTACTGCTTATTATAAAGTTGATCATGTTTATGAAGTTTTAGACCTGGGCTAGCAAAATGCTTTCCAGTTGTTGGACTATGTGGCTAATTGCCCAAACAATTACTGTAAATGCAAACGCCGTAAAGTGTTTCACCAAGGACACTAGTAGGTTAGATCTCATAAAAGAAACAATTAGAGTCTTCGGGTGAAAATAATAGAGATGAGGTGGCAGTTTTTTACAAGGTAGAGCTGCAATATAATGGTTTAAATGCAAGTTCATGGATAATGCTGATAGTTTAATGTGTTTGGAGTTTATTATGTGTGAGAGAATATTTCATATAAAAATAGCAAAACCACATATATTCTAGTCTTTTCTTTTTGCCTGATATAGTACATAAGTGAAGGCACTTGAAACATTACACTTGCTATCTTTCAGAATCATCAGTTTTTAATGGTTTCCTTGATATATATATATATATATGTATATATATATCATGCTGATTTTATGGAAAATATTTTCTTCTTATGAGTACCAACTTACATAAACTTATCCAATATGCACATTATTAGTAATCTATGTTCAAGGTAATCAAGACATTCTGAAAACTAAAACAATGATAGGTACAATGATTTAAAGTTTTTTTTAGATAACTCGAATGTAAAATTTCTTCTTTGATTAGATCAACTATAACATGACTCCACCATCATTCAAACAGAATTAGCAACTGGGTCTTTCAGTGGGAACAAAATGGGCCTAAAGAATAGAATTTGGGTATCTGAACAAAAGTCAAACAGAGGAAAGGAGAAAGGGACCCCAAAGAGTTTGGTGTCAAAGACAAACTGTGATTGGATGTGTTCATCTGTGCCTTTTCTGCACTCTCCCTTTCTCTGAGACCCTGTGGACAATGACTCATTCCTATGGGCTACAAGGGACCTAAGGAGCATTAGAATCCAATGAAAACAGAAGGAAAAGGTCCATTATTTCAACATTCTGTTTTCAAACATGGACACCATCCCCATTCTAAAATAGACCCTCCAACTCTACAAACCGGCCTGAAACAGTGTACATGATATATTGGTGAATAAACAAAGCAGGTTCTAGTCCAATACATATGCATTGCATGATTTCACTTTTGTTTAAAAAATTGTGAGGTTATGTGTATATATATTCGTAGTAACGTAGGAAAAAAATTGCAAGTTTATATTTCAAATCAACTTCTCCTCAAGGAAATGAAAATAAATGGGTTGAGATAAGAATGTTGCAAAGAAAATTATAAAGAAAAGGTGCGTTTTGCTTTATTTCTTTTTTAGTATTCTTAAACAATAATTTTTAAAAAACCACAAAAGTAACCCTCCCTGTCAAAGGCCTTTGTGATGGACTATCTTTCCAACTAAGCAAATAAACTAGGCTTAGCTAGTTTAGTTAAGTGCGGGGTTGTGGGGCAGACCATAGTGGAAAGATCATATGTAGTGGTGTCAAAAATACGTTTTCAAGTCCCCTCAAAATCCACGTGCTCATTCTGTGACCTCAGAAAAGTGTGTAAATCTTTTTAATCCTCTTCCTGCAGTTGTCGCAATGGAGATAACAGCACCAGCCTGACCCATATCATAGGGTTGTTGAAAAACACAAATAAGCTTATAAGCACAAAGGCACTTTTGGGAAACTGAAGACATCGCCAAGACAGGATTTTTCAATTCATGGCAACTGAAATAGTTTTGTAGATGCAATTTTGGTCATAACTTTTAGAGAACAACAAGTGTGCCGTACAACTTGGCTCCTGATTTTAACCATCTTTGCCACTTCCTTATCTAGTCCCTGACCTCCTAATGTTGGAACTTCCCAGAGCTCAGCCCTTGTTCTTTTTCTCTTCTATACATACATTATATTCTTGGTGATAACTGTCAGCCTCATGTTTTTAGATATCATTTACAGTCTCACGACTCCTAAATTTTTACTAGTCCTGAACTCTCTCCCAAACCACAAGCTTGTCTATCGCTCTACCTCTCCGCTTGGATAAAGACCTCCCATGGACTGTAAAGCTATCCATGATTGGTTCCCTGCAAGCTCCCGGACTGCATCTGCTACCGTGCTCACCTTCACTCACTCTGCTTCAGCCACACTGGCCTCCTTGCACTCCTCAAACCATCTGTTCACTCTCCCCTGGAGTTTTTGCACTGACTGGTTCCTTCAGCATGGAGTTCTCTTCCCCCATGTATCTCCATGGCTGACTCTCTTCAAGTCTCTGATCAATTTTCACCTTCTCAGTCAAGTGCATTTTTCACTCAAGAAAGTGAAGGAAGAATACGCCTTATTCTACTTAAGCTCCTAAGTGCTTATTTTTCTGAATTGCATTTATCATCTTCTAACATAACTTATTTATCTGTATGTTTATTATTTATTATTAGTTTTCCCTCCATTAGAATGTAAGCTACACTAGGACAGGGATCTTCATTTTTTGCTGCTGTATCCCCAGTACTTAGAACAGTACTTGGCACATAGTATCTGTTCAATAAATATTTGTTAAATAAATGACGATCTATTATTCATTTCTTCTAATCCCAGATTTTTTTTTTTACATCTTATCAATGTACAAACTGTAGAGCCCTAGTAAGAATTTTGCTACTATTATTTAGGCCATTAAAAATGAATTGTCTGACTTTGAATCAAAAGTGTAGTTTATTATATCTCAAACAAGATGCAGTATAATCAATTGAAGTATGCACCTAAACTATCAACACAGTTTTGCTATCTTAATGGTAGTTTGTTTATGCCAGCAGCAAACAAGCCTGGAAAGCCAGTGGTGATGAAATCGCAAAAGGCATTTTCCACAGCTTGTTGAAAATTGAGTATTTTTCCCTGCAAGAAGTGGTCCAAAGCCTGGAAAAAGTGGTATTCAGTTGGTGCAAGGTCTGGTGAATATGGTGGCTGACAGAGAATTTCCAAGTCCAGCTACTGTAGTTTGAGCAGCATTGTTTGTGTGATAAGCAGTCAAGCGTCTTGCAAGAGGATTGGTCTGTCTCTACTGACCAATCTCAGCTACTTAATGGCAAGCATCCTCATCATATCATCCAACTGGTTTCAGTAGACATCAGCTGTAATTGATTTACCAGGTTTCATGAAGCTGTGGTCGATAATACCAGTGCTGGACTACCAAAGAGACACCATTAGCCTTTTGTGATGCCTATTTGGTTTTGGACTGTGTTTTGGCACTTCATCTTTACATTGTGCTGAACACTTGCAATTGTTAGAAAGAATCCATTTTTCATCACACATAACAATACAGTGTAGAAATGGTATGACTTTATGTCATGATGGCAAAGAAAGGCAAGCGTCGAGACAAGTTCTCTTCTGACGGTCATTTAAATCATGAGGTACCCATCTATTCAGCTTCTTTATCTTGCTGATTTGTTTCAAATGGTCCAATGTTGTTGGAATAATAACATCAAACCTTGCTGCTAATTCATGCATAGGTTGAGATGGATTCGCTTCCACTACAGCTTTCAGCTCATCATTATCCACCTTGGTCTCAGGCTGCCCACGTGGCTCAATTTCAATATTAAAATCACCAGAACAAAACTTCTGGAACCATCTACATACTATATGTTCATTAGCCACCTCCTTCCCAAACATTTCACGGATATTTCAAGCTGTCTGTGTAGCATTGGTTCTACGATGGAACTCATATTAAAAAATAACATGAATGTTTGCCTTATCCATGGTTTCACAAAAGTTGTTCAAAAAAAAATTGAAAGATAATCACAAGCCAAAAACCATGCATTTGAAATAATGAGTATGTACCTTCAGAATAAAAATAAGATAAGAAGTGTTAAAGTGAAAATGTCAGAGATACCAATTGTCAAACTTAGCACTTAAGGAAATTGGACATTTCATACTTAATGACCTAATACAGATCTGCTTATATGTGTTAAAAACAACATATAGTAGAATTCAATAATTAATATTGATTATGATAAAAGTATGAAATCTATGTTTTAAAATACCAACATATTCAGAAAAACACAAAAAATTGTTATGAACATAGAAACAATTATTTAAACCATAGCATGCCCAAAACACAATCATAAGTATGATTGTGTTCATAAATGTCATAAGAAATTTCTAAGGCAATGAAGGACCATTCACATAACATTATTAATGAAAAACATCTTAGAAGAAAAAATTGGGGAAATTATACTCAACATTTACAATCACATTGAATTTTTGTTTTTACAGTTAGTGAACTAGATCATTCATTTTTCTCCATTCTAATTTATCCAGCATACTCTTTCTGGAGTATTAATATAACTAAAATAATACTTTGTCCTTGAGCATAGACACTAAAGTACAAAATCTTCAGCCTAGCAAGACTGTACAATTCTTTTTCAACCTTGTTTTTCAAGATTAACTCCCACATTTTCTTCCGTTTCAGGAAGTCTGGTTGACTAACAAAATCTTCAACTTATTCTTTTTGCTGCCATCTCCACAAGTATGTTTTTATTCTATTAAATGTTCTCCTGCTCCTTTTCCACCTACACAAATTTTACCATTTCAGGTCAGGTTCAATTCTTCTGTGGTGCTGTCACTAATCAGGGTAGCCTTCAGTATAATCATTTCTCTAATGTCTATTGCTCTATATCTCCTTGAACTCCTCTTGGTATGTCTCATTCTATTTGGCCCATCCTATGTCCATAGCTAACTTCTCATGTATACAAGTATTATCACTTAACCAAATATTTGCTTGAAAAAGACGCTACCTAATAGAGTTCTATGTAACATAACTACTCCACAAGTTCATTATGAAGAATTGATTTATTAAGGCACTATGTCTCATGGAAATAAGGAGTTAGAGACCTTACATCACAAACCCAGCTTCTCTTCTTATATATTTCCTGGACTTCACCCAATAAATCCCATTTGCCTAAATTTCTTCTTATATGAAATGGGAGTGGTCCTGCTTACTATAATGTATAAATGTGATCTAATCAGAGATAAGGTTATATCATTTAAGAAGTAATAATAGAAAGATTTAAAACATATATTCTTTAAGTTTATACAAATAGAAATTTCTAAATTGATAAAGAACAAGTTAACTTATAAACATGGTAATATAACATATAAGTAAAGTTGTCAAAAGGCTACGAGTAAATTCATACTTAATGGGTGTGGCACGCACCGTCTGGGGGATGGACAAGCTTGTAGCTCTGACTTAGGTGGGACAAAGGCAGTATATGTAACCTAAACATTTGTACCCCAGAGGTACCCCGAGGATACCGCCTTTGCCCCACCGGAGTCAGAGCTTCAAGCGGTTCATCATACAAGAGATGAGAGTCCTACTTGGTTTTGTAGCCAGGTTCTAACAAATGTTACAGATCTTCAGATATAAAATTAAAAGAATGAAAGGAAATTGGTCCAAAATTATCATAAGTGGTCAAAGAATTTCAAAAAAACTTCATTTCCTCAGTGATCACAACTTGTCAACGACAAGTATATTCTATTTATTGTATTAAAAAGTGTATTCCTCAATATTGTCCAGTCAACAGCTCATACTTTCTCAGAAAATTTTTAATTCAATCTCACAATATTTTTACATTTCAATGTACAAATATGAGATTTAACCCAAATTTGTATATTGAAAGTTAGTGGAAAAACAACAAAATGTACATGATAAAATTTTAATTTTAGCTATTTTCTTTGAAACACTTATTTTAACAAAGTGAAAAATAAATATTTTAAAATGTCATGCATTACCTACCTCAATACTACACTTATACTTTAGGTGGAGGCAATAAAATTCTTAAGGGTATTAGGAAAATTTTAGTAAAACTCTTAATCAAAACTGAGAAAATTAATCAAGAATAGTGATGCAAGAGTTAATTGATAAATCATTCTTGATGGGATTTATAGTTACTTTTGCCATATAGAATACATAACTATTTAGACTGTGTGCTAATTTCCTAGGATACATATGTTTGTTTCCAATTCTTATTGTCATAAAAGTATAATTTTAAAAGCTTTAAAAGTGTTATAATATGTCTGATGACAATATTTTTCCATTAGAATTTGTTAATATTTTCGAAAAATCTCTTAGGGTGTTTTTAGATTTTTTTTAAATTTTAGCTTTATAATTGACAATAATTGTGCACATTCATAGGGTACATAGTGATTTTTCAATACACATATAGTGATTAGATTAAGGTAATTATTAATAGTATATCCATCATCACAAACATTTATTATTATTTTGTGTTGGAAACTTAAACTTCTAGATATTTGAAACTATATATCACTATTAACTGTAGTCATCCTGCAGTCGTATAGAACACTAGAACTTATTCCTCCTATCTAGTTATAATTTTGTATCATTTAACAAATTGGACACTATTCCTTCCTTCTTCCACCAATGTTTTATATTTGTATTCAGTAAAATCAGTAATCATCTACTGGAAAGGTACCATTGTTAAAGTTTTCAAAAATAAAAACTTCTGTCTCCAGAATCAATGCAATGTGCCCTCTCTGTTATACAGTTTAAAACCTTTATTTAATATATACACAAATATGGAAATTCTCTATTCTTCCACTAACTTTTCTAAAAATCTAAAATTATATCAAAATTAAAAAATTGAATAGCACCTAATACAGTGTAGCAGATACTCCATCACATTACCTTTTCGTAGGTCTTAAGTTTAAAAAATTTAGATGCATTTTATTACTAGCCTGTAATTGTTTCTGTTTATTTTAGTTTCATGTAGGGAAAGACCAAGACTCTTTCCAGTCTCAAGCTAGAGATGCCAGTGGCGTACAACTGGTAGAGTGTCCACAGGTCTGAGTATCAGTGAGAACCATGTGAGTATCTACATCAGCCCTAATGTGAGCACTGGCCTTGGTCCTGGCCCTGGCAGGAAGAAAGAAAGAATGAATCAATTTTCATGTGTGGACATAGAATATGAGCCTCAGTCTTTTATTATTCAGCCTGCTGAATTTTTCTGGTTCTGGTCCCACTGGTCTGAATCATGATATGAAGGAGGCCGAAGGCTGATCAGTGAATGTTTCATTTATGTGAGATGCTAAAATTACTCGACATTACTGTAGAGTAAAATTTTAGGGACTCAATGAATCAGTTCTTTAGAAATCATAGGAAAGAAGAAAGGACTGAATAATTATTCTACAACAGAATATATTAATTTATTTCTTGATTTGATATTTCATTGATATATTTGTTACTAAAAGAAACCATCTAAAATTAGATTGTCTACAAGATGTTACAATGGTTAATGTGTTCAATTGTGTATTTAATTTTGAGTCAATTTAGACAACAAAAATACAGTTATTGCAAGGACAAAAATCTCTTTTATCGGTTGTTTTTATATGAAAATGTAGTCTTTTTATTACTACATTCTATTCTGTTCTTAATTTTTAAAATAATTTTTATTTCTGATCAAATAAACTATCATTACCTTCATGACCATAAAATATAATATGGATGTAAAATTAATAGTAGTTGAAAGAGAAATCAGTTTTGATCTTGAAACTTCTTATTTGCATGACAAGAATAATGACTCTGACTTTAAACAAAATACAGGGTAAAAGAAAGGGAACTAGAATTGGGGGAGATGTAACTTTGGTTTGAGACATAAGGTAATTGATTTGCCACCTGGCTATCCAGATGAAAATGTCCAGCAGACACCTTATATATAAAGATCATGAAAACAATAAAAGCACTCATCATTAAATCTATAATAAACATAATTCATTATTTAATTATTCAGAAGGTACCTTTGTATTTTACTTACCCTCAGGGTTATCAATGAGAAAACCAGTTGCCATTAATAGTTTTTTATATGCAAAATCCTGTGCTAGTCACTGTGAAGAATAATATTTAAACTAATACACCATTCCTGACCTCGAGTAACTTGCAATCCAGTTGGAAAGAAGCGCACACATACAAAAGTTTTTTTGAAAGTGAACAAAATAAAGGCAATATTTGAATGTGTAGTAGATAAATAACACAGGCCTTAAATGCTAAGCTTAAAGAAAGGAAGGATCTGAATAAATTAGAAATAGCAGGAAAGCCTCAAGGAAGAAGGAAAATTGAGGAGTCTTTGGTGAATGGTAGGAATGGGATTATCAGAGACATGAAAAAAACATTTCCAAGGCAGGCAAGTGACTGGAATAGAAACGGCGAAGACAAGCGGAGGAGCTAGAGTCCGAATGATGGAAAGCTGTAAAAATAAACCTTTGGCTCTGTTCACGTTTACATGCAAATTGGAATCTTTTAACAGAACATTGTTAAACTCCAATAGCTTCAGAAGCCAGAAAAGTCCAACTACAGTCACTGCATTATATTCATAAACTCTGAGGAGCTTCCCAAGTATTTACATTCCAGTGTGTTGAGGGTCCCCTACATTATTGAGATTTAATATTCTTAATTGTTCACATATGTTAGTGAGGCTGCATCAGTAGTGAATGGGAAGGGGGTTTTGAAATCAGAATCAGCTCTATCCCAGTTTTGTCAAGGGTTAGCTTGAAAAGCCTGAGTGTCCAGGTCTTAGTTTTAGTTTCTCATCTATAAGAACTACTTTGCAGGATTAAAGGGATATATTTCTGGAATTTAACCAAGTTAATCCAAATACTTTTTCCCATCACCCTGCCTGTTATGGTCAGCAAAATGCAGTCTCACAAATTTTTTTTTAAACAATGGTGTAAGTGCAGTAAATGACCTTCTTTGAAAAGAGGATGAGTATTGACTGATGGACTATACAATAAAATAATTTTTGGATTTTTCATAAAGGAATAAAACTGCATATTAAAATATAAAATTACAAGTGATGAACTTTAATGCGAAAGTCTAAAAAAAATAGTCCATGGATAGGGACTGCCTAGAAATGTCACCACTGTAAACATTCTGTCTAAGCTGATAGAGCAGTATGGCAAAAGTCCTATTTCTTCCAGACACAAAAATATCTGATCAACAGTCTTTTGCTATGTGTTCATTTCTTTGCCTATAAATAAATCATATCAGATGTAATAATGACAAACAAAAACACTGTCATTTAGGAAGAGTTCTGTCATTTTGTACCTTAGAAGTAGGTATTCCATGGAAAATATTACCAGAAATATTGGTAATTTAAAGGAAGTGTAACAAAGCAATGAGAGGTCAAAAGCACATCTCAAAGTATGGATAAATAGACAATAGGAGTAGGAGTCTTGTTGAACTAAATGGGTTTTCTGAGATTTTCAAATATTGCCTTGAATGTTCATATAATTGCCATTGTCTAAAAACTAAACTTGGTTTACCTAAGTTAGCTTTGAATGAGATATTACTAATATAGAAAATATAAAATACCAGCTAAAATATGAACTACCCGAAGACTATCTTTATTATATGTGTTATACACACACACACACACACACAGAAGAAATAAAGTTTAAGTGAAAAGCTCACATATATATATCTGTGTGTGTGTTTCCCACTGAAGAAAACAGTACGTCAAAGATGAGTTGAGTGTAGCTAGGTATCATTACACCACTTCATATGTTTAATTCCCTAAATAAATTATCAGCTGGAATGGCTGCACCAGTCTTCTATATATATTCATTGATTAGGAAAAAAAAAGCTCTTAGTTAAAATTGTACACACATATACACAGTCAAGAGATCTGACATATAGTCAGATGATATCTGCTTGTAGACACAGTATTAACCATTTTTACAAAAGGATAGACTTTAAACCAATTTAAATCTCAGCTGCTTTACAGTATATTTGATTTTTACAAATTTATTCAAAATTTCTTTTCAACATCTTATTTATACAGTTATGTTCTTGAATGAAATTTCATTTAAAAAATTAGATATCTAGAAAATAATGTAACTATTTTTATAACTTATTCATTATTTGCCTAAGAGGTTTTCAAGACTTCTAATACTGCCATCTTTTTAGGTAGGATTGAAAAATAAACTGAGTTTATCTTCTGAAGTACTTTTAAATTTCTAATTTTGCAAATAAAGTCTCCTTTGCTTCTCTGGCTCCCAGAGGAAGTACTGCAATAATAATATTGCCAATATTCAGAACTCAGGCTAAAGTAGCAGGATTGGGAGAGCTGTAGCCTGCTGTCAACCAACTGGGCTGCTCCTGGTCTATCCGTCCTGGTAATGTGTGGTCCTTGTCATAGCAGTATCATTCTCCCTTACGAGAATCCAGGTCATGATGGGTATTCTATTCTCTGACTTTTGGATTAAAACACTACAGACCAGTTTACTAGTTCAGTCCTTTAGAATACAATGGCAGTAGAAATTATTATCCCTATTTTACACCTGAATAAAATTGATACAAAATATAATTTATCCAGATTCAAGCAGAGAGTAATCACTTAGAATTAAAGCCCAAAGGCTTTGCCTCACTTGAAAGCCCTTGCTGTTTCCATTATGCTTCACTGCTCTTAGAATTCACAACCGCGAATGCACACACACACTCCAAACCCCCAGAGTCCTCATACTCCCACAGAGCCCTTACCACACAACTAAGTACTCAAATCTGCCTGTACCCTATAGTGCTCTCTGCTCTAAAATTATCCGCTACCACTGTCTCAATCCAAACTCAAATTGCCTCCTTACAACTGACCCTAATGGGTATAGTAGAGATAGCCTCTGCCACCCTAGAGGTGTCTGCATTTAAGAGGGGAAAGCGTGTGTGTGTGTGTGTGTGTGTGTGTGCGCGCGCGCATACACATAAACATGCACACACACACACACATAAACATACACATTTTAGGCAAGGTTAAAAATTGAGATGTCAGAGTGTAGAAGGTCTCTTAGGTTTGACAGGGAACTGGGTAGTTGGGCCCACCCCAGGTGTCTGTCTTTGAGGTCACTTTCCCTACGTTTTTCCTGTTGAGGGGTTGGGATGAAAACTTGAAACAGGGACAAAAGTCACAGCTGGCAGGATTGGAGGAAGGTGAAAAACTAAGTTGGCCCACTTCACAATGGTACCATCATCTTTTTTTTTTTTTTTTTCCTGGAGCATTTTTGGCTCAGAGTTCTTGGGCCCTGCTCCACTTTTATAGGCTGCAGATGGGCTGCAGGTGGGAAGGTTAGACTCACAGAGATCCCAGAGGATCCATCTGCGGGATGGCATTCACAGTGACTCCTTTCAGCTAGAGCTTGAGAGAAACCCTGAATGAGGATACCCTCTTGTTCCTCTTCTCTCAGAAAAGTTTCAGAACTACACTAGGAAAAGCCTGGGCTTGTGGGGGTATGGATTTCCCCAAAACCAGGAAGCCATGAAGCCTTGGTGGATCTCCAAGGAAACTCGAAGCCAGTTGGCTCCTCGCTGTCAACCAGCTGGCTACTTCCAAACACCCTCTTGATGGGCCCTGCGCAGCTGTGTTTTATGTTTCCATATGGCCCTGCCAGAGGTCCCTACCCTTAAACAGACCCAGCTTCCACAATTAGTGTGGACTCAAAGCGAGTTAGTTATGGAATACATTAGATCCCAGAGGCCTCGTGGGGCTATTTACACCTCTTTGGACTATTTCCAGGACCCCAGATTACACTGTATGTGTAAATTAAGGAAGTCTCACAATATAACAGCTCTGACTGGAACACGCAACATGGCCATATCTAATGCTCCATTTCCCAGTGCTTTTCTTGGCCTCATTTTAATGATTTTACCACCCTGAAAGACAAACTCTCTGTATTCTTAAGAACATACTTTAGAAAAGATTTCTCTCTCTCCTGTTCCTGAATGTGCCTGGTTCTATTCCTCAGGTACAAAAATTAAGGACTGAACAATTTTCTCCTTTGGCATTAAAGTCACTGAGGGCTTTATTTGCATTCACCTGGCCATATTATAAATACCATCAAAATGCCTACATCATGCAATTTCTTTCCTTAAAATAATAAATTGGTTTCACTTAATAAAATTCAAAACCAGACATGATCAACCTATGCACCCAACCGTTGGGTACATATATTTAGCAGGAGGTAGGGGAGAAAAAAACACAAGGTTCTAAGAAGGCCACTCCTCTGGCCGGTACACAGTGCCAGTTATAGATCACATATTCTAGAAAACCTAAAATGTAAATTGCTCCTATTTCATTTTTTATCTGCAGCTTCCATTGTATACCCAGAGAATCTGGGCTTTGTTTTGGTGTTTTATTTCTCCCACTGTGTTTTCTCTGCCCTGCGAGGCCTTTTCCCGTGGGACCTCGTCATTTCTTCATAGGCTTCTGACTCCAGCCACATGTCTCAGTTGGATAAGGCTGTCTAATAACACAGGATCTGACACACAGGCTCTCAATAAACATTTGCTAAATGAGTTTTGGAAACTGAATAAGAAAACTGATGATGTCTGAAGAAATAATGCAAGTCCAAGAATCAGGAAATTAGTTAGCTGAACGAGATTTGATAATAATAATGCCAATTATAATAGTTAGCTTTTGATGATAACTTTATAAGTGCCCAACACTTTACTAGAAGCCTTAAAGACATGATCTCATTTTACTTTAATTTAATCATCACAATATCAGGCGTCATGATCCCTGTTTGACAGGTGAAGAAGTAAAATAATATGCCCACAGCCATATAGCTATTAAGCATATATTTTACTGGGATTAAAATGCATGTCTGTTCAATACCAAAATGAATGCCTTTTTTTTTTTTTACCACCTTCAGTCTGGTTCTTCATTTTTTCTTCTATTAAATGTTGAAATTTTAACAGTCACTAAGTTCTCTTCCAGCTTTAAGATGTTAAAGATATAAGTTGACACATATCTCAGGAAAATTTGCAGTCCAACTAGTTTTTCTTGTTGATTAAAATCCTGCAACAGACAAAGAAATGGCTCTCCAAAGCTAAAAATTTAGGAACTCTAAAAGGAAAAAGGAGAGGAGTCTTTGGTGCAGCTTGAGTTTTGCTAGAGTTTTTCAGATACATCTAAACCTACAATTAGCATTGTCATTACAGCAGTCATCATTTACTGGTAACTTATTATGTGCCAGACCCTATGCTAAAAGTTTATATGTATTACCTCATGGAAATCTCAAACAACTTTTATGAGATAGAGCTACTGCTATTCTCAATTAACAGATGAAGAAACCAAGCTTAACTCACTTAAGTTCACACAGCTAAGATGTGGTGGAGCTTGGACCCAGACTCAGATATGTTTAACTCTGAAGCCCATCACTTTGATTTTGAGGTTATACTGTTTCTGCATGCTATTTTTACCTTATTTACCTATGTTTACTTAATATGATTTATATGTCATTTTTTGTTGTTGATTTTTAAATAAATCCCATGGGATACAGATCAGAAATCTGCTTAGTTTGTTTGCTAGCACACATTCCAGTGCTGCGTATATAGTGACACTTGACAGGTGTCTCATGATACGTGCCTTTCAGTGCAATTAAATAACTTTGGGTCACTCTCAGTCATATGCCTATGAGTTACACACTCTTGCTTTCCTCTCCCTCTAGATATTTCTTTCTGTCCAAAGTGGATAGACTATCAAGCATTAAAAGAAAATAGACAATCTACACCAATGTGAAGATTTGCAAACTAACCAGAGAAAAATCTCCATAGAGAAAACATAATGCCTGGGTGGGTGATTGACACATAAGAAATCCTATCTAAATGTGTTCCCACAGTTCATTCTATACTTATTAGAAGGGATTATTGACACTTTCAGAAGATGTAATCTCAGGGACCCTGATAGCAAATTAATTTTGGTATTAAGAGGAATTAAAGTTAGATGTTACTCTCTATAGTAGGGCTGCCTAATTTTCATTTTAACTCTGACTTATATTACACACTATTATTAATCTACTTGCATGTATGAAGCAAAAATTGATATACATTGTCTTTTGTTTTCATCTTTTGAAACAAATAACTTCCAAATTAAGTTACGCAGGAAGAGTGGAAATGCTCAAAAAAGATCCATTTAGAATCTATAAATATTTGGAGGGAGGAGGATATTTTAGAAGCTATAATTTTTGGTCAAATAAGTATTAGTTCATTTTTATTTTAGCCAAGCACACATTTTGTAAAATAATGCTAATAAGGTGTACTATTTTCTCTAACCAAATTCTTTACAATAAAGTCCAACTGCAATATTCATTTAGAAATTTGATAATGCTCTCTTGGGTGAGTTTTAGGAATATTTGAAACCCCATTGCATATAAATTATATCATGGAAAAGCTGTATAAATATTCTATTATGGCACATGCTGTTCTAAGGATCTGTCAGGATTTCCTTTATACACTCCATTTTGAGTGGTATATAAATCAGATGTAAAAATTCATGTTGGACTGAAACTCAGCACAAAAAGCCTTCTCCAGAGGCAAATGCTTTTTTCAAAATGTGGTTTGAATTATGTTGGTCATTTTTAAGTTATAGAAGTGCAGAAAATGTATTTGTGGTTTTGAAGGAGAGAGATATTTTCCATTTTTATAACTCATTAGGAAATTTTACAGGCCTTTAGACCATTTTGTGATTTAGTTCTTCTCAGGTTTTTCCCCAAAGCAATATTAAAACTTGAATGGTGTCCGCTATGAATCCAATGATTACTGTTCTGAATACAAATGTGTGTGTGGATATATATAGTTATATACATCTTCAACTAGGAGAAGTTCCAAAAATATCATGACTGAGGTAGAAGATTAGGCTTATCAATTGTCCAGTCTTTGTCTTGGTATCAAGTCAAGTTTGTTCCAGCGAACTAATCCCTTATGTAAACCATAGTTCAGCATGGGTTGCTTGTGATTCTAATGCTGCACCTTTAATTTGCAGAAAAATCCACTGAGTTCAACACTGCTTCTTTAATGAGCTGCGCCTTTTCTAGGTTCTGTTTTCTGTAATATATACAGCAAGTTGTAGCATGTTTAATGGATAGTTACTGATAATTATCTCATTTGTAAAATATTTAATATATATATGTATTTATGTATATAAATTAGTTTGCTAAATAATGTCAAACTTATTTTCTTTGTATAGCTAATTTGTTACTGAGTGTTTTCATAAGCATCCAAATTATTATTTTAGCCTATTTAGAGATTATGATTATATTATTTTTTGTAATAGCACCAGTTAAAATCTGACAAAGTTTGATTTAGACTAAAAAAGTTGGCATAATTCACAAACTTGATTCAGCCAATCTTTCAAATAATTTTAAAAGAAAATTAAAATAAAAATATTTCATATATTTGAATTGCTTTCACCTGTACTACATTTAGTTTGTGAATGCATTGGAACAAAACATTTGGTAGTATTACTTACTGCTTTATCCATTAAAGCATAAAAAGATTAAAAATTTCCCAATATCATATCTTATTTTTTTATTAAATTCCATTTAAAGAATTAGAATCAGGATGTCTTAATTCCTAATACAGTTCCCTTTTCATCATATTACACTATTTCTGGTGCAGTCACTAAAATCTTTGGGTTTGGGGACAGTTAGAATGTAGCACTCAGAGGACAATCAGACACTTGCCTGTGGCTGGTGGAGCACTGTGGACTTTCCCTGGGGACTCTGTGAGGCACAGGAGGGGTCTAACTCCTCCTGAATGTTTTAGCTACTAACCTAGTGTCACGAAAATTAGCCAACTCTGCACTACAAAGAGAGCTGAATGCCAGTTTTCTTTATTTTTCACATTAACAGGAGAGCAGTGTTACTAATGAGGGGTCACATCCCAAATCTCTCATCTGTATAGCTGAATATCCTTATTTATATTTGGGTCATTTTCTATTCTGTTCCATTTACTTACTAAAGTATACGAATTTGTGTTCCATAATGTTACATTTTGTTAGAATTATGAAATTTTCTGTGTAATTTATGTATTATTAATATATTTATGTCTTTCTGTTAGTTTATCATTAAAATCATATCTCTTATGATTTACCTTAACATGTATCACTTCAGACATCCCTCTGTGACTCAGTCAGTCATTAAGAAGTTTGTTGCAGCTTTTGGGGAAAGTCTACAAATTTCTGAGCATGAAGTATTTACTGAAATACAGTTTTATGTTAATCAAAACTGTTTCAAGGTAGAGCATATACATTTAAAAACCACTGAAAATAAATACACTTTAAAAGTCAAAGTAAATAGTTTGTATATGTGAGGAATCTAGATTTCATGGTTTGAATATAAGTAATTTATAACTCATTAGGCAAGTATTTAATAATATACACGTTGCACTACTCTTCTTAAATCTATTGCATTGTACTCATATTTTTTCTCACATTTGGAGAAGAGATAATAGAGTGTTATTATCTGAAAAGCATTGAACTTGTTAAAACATGGCACCACTGTTTTTTACATAGCAAGCAGTATGTTTTTATATAGAATGACTATTCCTTACAACACATGAAATAAAGAATGACATTTAAAACTTTAAGATTATGAGTAGTAAAGAATGTAAGATATATTCTCACCTTGATTTTACTTTTAAGCAGCCTTTTATTTGTCTATTAGGAACTTCTTCCCGTGGTTTTACAGGCTCCGGTTCTTGTTCTTTCTTTTGACAAACCAATATATAATTCGTGCCATTATTGTTTGACCAAAATGTACCAACGGAAGTTTCATAACGTATACAAAATTCAACTTTACTGACTTCTTTGTGATAAGGAGGAACCAGTGAAATCTTAAAGGAGAACTGGTCAGTTTCACCATCACATGAATTAGGAACATATTCTGCCAAAATGTCATAATGTGTCTGCCAGTCATCTAAGGACATTCTCACATACACTAATTTCTCAAAAGAAACATTCAAAACTCGAATAATACCCTTCATGCTTGTAGACCCAGGAAGACATTCAGCAGACTCCAGTATTGCTTTCTGTACTTGAAGTTGTTGCAGAAGATCTTCTTTTGAAGGCAAGTCAAATAGTGGAGATAAAACATATTCTTCAGTGTCCTTCCTTAAGTCAAAATTAGTTGAAACACTTGGTAAGTCCCAGCAATCAAATTCTTTAACAGATACAAGATTGAATCCAAAGTTGTCAGCAAATGAAACTCTTCTAATACCTGAGGTTGGGGTGTCCAGGTACATGTCTTCAGAAGAATCAGACCCTCGTCTACTTGGCTGAGGAGAGAAACTAGGTTTGAAGGTAATTTTAACTTCTTCATCTTCACAAAGAGAATCAGATAAATTAGGGACTTCTAAAAAATTATCTTTGCTAATCTGACTAGGTACTTCAGAAGGCTCCATTGGGCTCTCTGGTATCAAATACGGGAGAACTGTACAACTAGTAGAGGCTGATATTTGAGATACTGAGGCTTAAAATAAGTATAACGTTACAGTTGACATTGCAAAAAGGAGTCAGTGCTATAAATAGGTCCAATGGCGTGTAAACTATGCTAGCCTGCCTCCAAAGGCCTTTAATATGATAGCGTCCAGGCTACCCTTGCCAGTATGTTTCAGATTTAACGCTCAGTTTTTAAAGTTGCGTTTGTTTATGAATTGAGTTTTAAAGAGACATTTTAAAATCATTTTCTGCTGTATTAAGAATTCTGGAACTTTAGGATAAAAATATTATTTTACCAGTTGATATTAAAAATTAAAACTTAGAACATTTTAAAAAATAATAAAAGTAGTATCACAATATTGAATAGGTAGTTTGAACTAAATCAATCCATAGAGGAGACAAGTGTAGACATACAAGGATAAGAACATTTATAGAACTGGAGAGATCCAGAGCCAACTAACAATGATAGCTACCATTTTCAGGGACTTATAAATATAAAATGTTTACTATAAAGGGTTAAATAGAGGCACTGAACGTTCTGAGGAAGGAAACGTCATTTAGATGGAGAAGGTATCATTTGAAATAAACCATAAAGAGTAGGTAGAATTTAGATAAGCAAGGTTGGTGTGAGATGAATTTTCTGGGTGGAATAAACAGCCTGAGCCAAGGGGTAGAACAAAGAATTAATCAAATCCATTATTTTAAGCATTAGTAAATTTTTTTTAATTAAGCCTTGGGGAAATACAGACCAGTCATATGTCATTAACTTGAAAATATAAGTGGGCAAATGTAAGCCCAGCCCAAGAGTAAAATATTTATGTAGAATAAAATGCTCATCTTTTGTAAATTGCCATTTTATGCTCACAGAGCAGAAGTTGATTCCATGACATCTTGGAATTTGATGTGAGTTTTAAAGCGTAAACAACCTGTTTAGTCTCTCACATGTTGTTTTGTTAATATAAAGCCTATTTGGAGATGACAATTTGGTAAAAACCTACAAAAATGTTAAACGCACACATGATTTGACCCAGAAATATCCCAGCTAGAAATCTTCCCTATCAGTATGGAAAAATATGCAAAGATAAATATAGATACATGTCCATAATATAATTGTTTATTTAAAAATCTCTAGAAATCTATCTAAATGTCCAACAAAAGGGGACTGGATAATGTTACACTCATATTTGTGCAGTCATTAGAAAAGATACAGTAGCACTTTATGTGCTGATATGGAAAGATAAAAAAGATAAATGGCTAAGTGAAAAAAAGAAAATGTACACAGATATGTGCATAGAAAATTCCTGGAAAGGTCTGAAAGAAAATGTTAGCAGTGCGTACCTCTAAGCACAGAGGTTAAAGGTTCTGGGGCAAAGGGGTTCTTATTCATTTCCCCTTATAGTCCTCTTTAGACATGAACACGATTTTTTTTCAAAAGATCTATAAATTAAATTGAAAAAATACAAAGTATTAACCTTTTTTTAAAAATATACATAACCTAAATATTTGACCACCATAATATGCTGAAATAAAAAGGGAAAAAATAAAAAAATTTTAAAAAGAGCCCTATGGCATATTTTTTTCAAGTGATAACTTCATAAATATGTTATAACTTATTGGATAATGTGAAATTGCATAAAGTAATGGATAGAGAAAGTATTTTCCGAAATTTAAAATGGGTAGTGACTAAGTGGATAAGGAAATGAAATTATTTGGGCTTTATCTCATCCACATAATTAGAATGGGTGGTGACCACATGAATTGTTCAAGAAAGGGAAATAGCTGTGGAAATGGCTATGCCTTGCAAACGTGATGACCATGAGTAGCCACATTTCAAGGTACCTAAAATATATTGCTGTATAGTCAAAGAAATTATTAATAAAATATTTCATAGAATTAGTGAAATAATCCACATAGCCATGTAAATAATAGAATAATAAAAATTTGCCATATAGTAATGTACTAAAGCATTTTAACTATCCAGTGGTTATAAGCAGAGTAATGGAGATGAAGACACGTTGATCTGTATCTTTGCTCTGCTGCTTACTAGTTGGGTGACCTTCAGAATGTTGCTCAAAGATTCCAACCCTCAATTTCCTTAATTGTAAGAATGCAGTGTTAAAAATTAAATAAGATGCTCACTAAATATCTAACACAAGGTTTATAGTAATAGTGATAATCATTTTTATTCCTACATATGTTTGTGAAAGACTGATTTCTAACATATATCAATAGATAGAAGATAGAGACTGAAGAATCCATATATATATATATATATTATTAAGGAATTATTTGTAATTTGGTTCGTTTTTGTCTTTTATAAAAGCTTTAGTACATAACATTAAGCTTTACGAGATAATAGCTCTACATTAGAAAATGGTCCTGTTAATTTGATCTAAACTTTCCCCTTTTTAATGTATCTCTCTACATGGAGCAGTACTCCCTTGGTTTGTAATAATCACCACCTTTGTTTTGGAGTTTATAAACCTTCACATAATTGTAGACAGTTGACATGTCCCCCCTTGGTCACCACTTGGCTAAAGCAGAGTGATTTCATCTTTTTAATCTCTTCTTCATATGTCAGTCCTCCAGTGCTTTTTATCATTTTCTTCCTCCTCTATGAACTGCTTCCAGCTCGCCTATATTTTTTTGTTAATGAGCTGCGCTCAGATGAATGCAATTCAAGTGTCTCTGGAGCATGAAAAGAAACACCAACAACCTCAGCCCTGTGACTTGGTGTTTGTATTCAGTTAAAATTCACTTTTCTGCACTTTGCTTCCATATCATAGGTCGGACCAACATTCCATTTTCTCAAATTCACTACTACCTCAATTTCAACCCAACTTTTACCACATTTTTCCTCAGCTGCTGAAGTGTGCTGTTTTTAGCGGAGTTGGAGCTTTTTTACAAACAAAAGCTCAAGTCTGCGCACATTCCCCATTTTTTTTTTTTGTATTAATCAAAGATCCTCAAAGGTACCTTTAACATAAAAGTATCAGTCAGAATCCTAGGACCGAGGAAATAGATAGCATGTTCAAATAAGATAATCCCAGGAAGGTTTATTTACAAGGATCTATTTATAAAGTGTAAATGCAGAAAAGCCACAAGAACTAGTATGACAAACTGGAGCCGGTCACAACAGACCTGTGACCATCCATTAAGGGATAAGGGGAAGGGAGAAATTATCGGAACTTGAAAGCAAAGAGTGTCTTAAAGAGCTTACCACTTGGAGACTTGTTCAAGGGACACAGCCAGCTGAAGATGACCTTGCTGAGAATGGTCTAGGAACATAAATACACTGAATTCATTATTTTCCTTTCCTGTGATGTCCTACCAGGGCTATCCCTTGGCCAGAGAGCATGGGGACTGTTATATTCATTCAGGTCAGTCTCCTGGAGCAGAGAGCAGGGTAGAAAATGGTGAAAAGGGTGGCAAGTGGATTTGGAGGAGGAAACAGAAAACATCAGAGATTAAACATATAGTTATGCATATATACATATTATAAATATATATGTAACATATACATACATAACTTAAAATATGTATGTGTGTTCGTCTTTCTTTATACATATTTCATTTCAATGCCAACTGAGTTTCTATTACCTGATCTTTTATTGCCACAGGTTCAAGCAAAAAAAAAGTCAAAATCTCTAAGATCTGTAAACTCTGGTCCAGTGGAAGTTACAAATAAGAGAAATAAAGTTTATTCAAAAATGATTAGGAAAGAAATTATCTTTTTTGAAATTAATTATAATTTTGTATTTGTTTCCTTTGTAGGTCTTTGTCTGCAACCTAAACTCAAGAAACATTTTATCAAATGAGAATCTGGAACAGTGGTTCTTACCCAGAGATAGATATCAAAATCACCAGGAGAGATATTCAAACTACACCAGCTCAGATGCACTATCAGATTTACTGAGTAAGAGTTTCCAGCACAAGGATGCTTCGCAAGTGATTCTAGTATATAAACCTGGTTAAGGTGCATGATCTACTAGTGTGTCCATCACAGTCAGGGACTTATGTTCTATTTATGAAAACAATTATAGCTATTATCCCTCAAATACTATGTATTTTTTTTGATATGAAACTGTAAAATGCTTTTACCAAAAATGACATAAGAATTTAGTACAGTTATAGAGTAGCAGAACTTTAAGGGTGCTTAGCAATCACCTGCGTAGGAACCTTCACATTCACATAAGAAAACATAAATCCAGAACACTATTTAGTAACAGACACCTGACTGGAACTCAGCTCTACCTTGCTTTCAGTCCAGTATTCTCCATACCACACCACACATATGCCAACTTCTAGTTTTAGAATTCATAATTAACAAATTAATCATTCTTTGAAAATAGTCATTACAATTAATTTGTTCCAGATTTAGTTTATTTTTTAAATCAATTAACTTTTGTGAACTTTATTTTTTCCATTTGATGAAAGATCTCCAGGGATGTCCAGATAATTTTTCTTCATGACAAGGCCTCTCAACCTTTTCCAACCTATGCCCCCTTTGGTAAATATAATATCCTACACTGTCCTCTCCTCTCCCTCAGAGACTCTGCTATATTTTTATTTGGGAATTGCTGACCTAAGTTATAAAAATGAATTATGCAATCTCTTTAGAACTAATATTGATACCTAATATTTTAAAAGAGTATTAGTTAAAGGACACTCTTCAAACATAGTTTGAGACACAGATTTGTTTACCAGATGCCAATCATTGAAAAGAATCCTTTGAAAATGTTCACACTCACCAATAGGGCATGCATAGAGAAGTCAGGAGAGAATGGAAACTTTGTCAGATAAATATTTAAAGAGTTGTATCATTTATTCTTTGGAGAGCTGAATGATTCAGTATAGGTAATTGATCACGTTATAGCAGAAGGGTTTTGCCACCAAAGGCAGTATCCAGATTGTTCAGCTTAATTTACAAGAGAAAAACTAGTATAGTACTCAAGCACCAAATGCTTATTTTATATGGATTGTAAAATGTGCTTTAAACTCCCTTGACCAAAATAGAGGCATATAAATATAGAGTTATAGACATCTAAAGCTCTAAGGTGCTTAACAAGCAAGCATCAAGGCTAACTCCCTTATTTGACATATAGGAAAACTGAAATCTAAATGGTCAACTGGATTCTTAACTTGAGTTGTGTGTGATTCCAACATTAACCCTAAAAGAGAAATATATAATAAATGTAAAGACAGATATTATCTGATATCTTAAAAAAATTGTTATTTGGCTCATAAAATATATGCTCATAGTATGTAAATTTTGATATTAAATTGTATAGCTAAGCACACTGTATTAGGAGTTGGTAGGCCTAAATTCTAAAGTCATGCTTATCATTAAGAAACTGTATGATCTTGGGAATCATTTAACTTCTTTGTATAAATGCTTTAATATTTATTATCTAAAATCTCTTCAAAACAAGGAAATCCGCAACACGGAGATTTTATCATGAAAGTTGTCATATATTTGTAAAGCAAAAATATATTGACTTCCTACTCCATGTGAGGAACTTTGTTAGATCCTAAGATACAAAGTTAAATATACAGCACAGAATCTGTTCTCAGTAGCCTAACATCTAGTGGAGGGATAGGCAACAATAGAAATTCTGCATCACGATGTACCTCACTTTCTTGCCATAATAGCCTTAATCACTGATTGGAAGTTCTTGACAATAATCCTTCTAAGCTTGGCTTTAGGGATTCTACCTACTCTCCTCTTCATCATGTTAGAATTGGACTCCTGTTTCACACAAAGGTTTTTAAAATCTTTATCAGTGGCCATGAACCAGCCATCCTTGTTTCAAAGAAGCCCGGACTTGAAATCCTGCAAGATATTGACTCATGTGGCTGCTATTTACTTTGTTAATCTTATTAACTATTCTATTGCAGGGACTCTAGTGCTAGAGTGCTAACCAAAAATGCTCTGCTGATTTTCCACTCCAGGCTTTCATTCTAGGTAAGAGCATCAGCCCAGAAACATGAACTCCAGTTCATGCCAGAGTACAATATCCCTTAGTATGATATAGATCATATGGAATCGTTATTTTACACAATTAAGGAAGAGGCAAAATTCTATTTTTTCTATTAATATTAATTTGAATTATCAAAAGATTATTTTAAATGTTAGCCTTTTACTTGAAATTATTTCTGATAATTCCAGATATTTTCTAATAGTTAAATTTTAGACAATTTATTTTGATTCATTTTTGAATACATGTCTTTTTTTAGATACAAATATTTAATTTATTAAACATATGTGACTGGAGGAAGTTTAATAAAGTGGTCAAGAGTGTGCATTTTAAACAGCTGTGATAGAAATGCCTGCTTTTTGTCTTATGAGCTGTTTCGTCTTTTTAAATTTTTTTAAATTTTTAATTATTACGGGTACATAATAGTTGTATATTCTTATAGAATACATGTGATGTTTTGATACAGACATACAGTGTGTATTAATCAAATGAGTTATTTCATTTTGAGCAGAATATTTAACTAGTCTGTGCCTCGTTTTTCATTCTATAAATGAAACACAATAATGCCTAACTCATTTGGTTGTTGTGAAGATTAAACTAGAATATCTCTATGAGCAATTATCAATAGTGACAAATCTATTATAAGCAGTAAAAATTTGTGTATATTATTATTGTTATTCTTGCTGATAATATTGAAACATTGCTGATTGTATTAGAATACTTCTTCATATTGTATTATTGAGAGACAATACAGCTATAGAGTTTAAGATCACAGTGTCTGTATTGATGGACACTTGGGTTGTTTCCGCATCTTTGCAATTGTGAATTGTGCTGCTATGAACATTCAGGTGCAGGTGTCTTTCTTATACAGCATCATTTGCTCTTTGGGTAGATGCCCAGTAATGGGATTGCTGGATCGAATGGTACTTCTACTTGTATCTGTTTAAGGTATCTCCATATTGCTTTCCACAGAGTTTGCACTAGTTTGCAATCCCACCAACAGTGCATGAATGTTCCTATCTCTCCGCATCCACGCCAACATCTATATATCTGTACCCCCATAATATGCTGAAATAAAAAAAAAAAAGTAAAAAAAAAAAAGGTCACAGTGTCTGGAGATGCACCTGCGTAAGCTCAAATCTGCTTCTTCTATTTATTGGCTGAGTGACCTTAGATAATTATTTAATCTTTTTGTGCTTTTTTTATTTCCCCATTTATACAATAGGAATTCTAATAGGCCCTGCCTCAAAGGGTTGTTACAAGGATCAAATGAGTTAATATATGGAAAGCTTTTGAAACAATAAAAATATAAATGTCAATTAAAATTATGATGTTTAAAATGTACAAGGAAAAAGATTACTTAAAATCCCATCATCTAGTATAGCCATTGTGTTTTTTCTTATATTTTCCTTTGTGAAAGTTCCATAAGAACAAAATAATCTATGTTGTAAACTATTGCATTCCTGTAAATCTCATAGTATGTAAGTGATTGAATGGAGGGGATGAATGGAAGGATGGATGGATCAATGAATCAACAGGTAGATCGATGGATGGGCATATGGGTGGGCGACTGGACGGATGGTAGGCAGAATGAGTGAATTTAACATAAGCCCTCATCTTCTTAGTATTCTATTAGCAATACATTTCATTTTTATCTCTGTACTTCTACACTATAGTAAAATCAATGTTCATAATATGAGATCCTGAAGTAGCTTCTAAATCATTACAAAATGGTTAGTCATGTGTGCTGTATGTGGCAATTCTCCATCTGTCAAAATATTTTGTTAAGAAGAACACTCTATTCTTTGTTTAGGCCAGATATTTTCCATAGTGAACAGAGTAAATACCAATGCATGCTTTTGGTGACCTTCTATTTTGTGTACGTCCAAATAAGAGCAGAAGAAAGAATTGATTTAGTTGTTTCAGAGTCGTTTTATACTACTCTATTTTAGGGGCATGTATTTTCTTTGGACTGTCACCACTAGTTCCGATTATTTTAAAAGGCTTTTTCCTTCTTCACTCTGTACTAGTCCTTCCTCATTGTGAGTGGATTCAATAAATGGTTCAAGGTAGGATGAAACAACATAGAACATGGGAGGAAATAAAAATTGATGGTGAAAAATTAAAAGAGTTTCTGGGATTTTTATTATGCTATTCCAAATAAATCAGCATATAAGAAATTACATTTTTCCAATCTGCTGATACGGTAGTGTTGTAAGATAGGTGGCTTACTTTTTTATGGATATCTGTAATTTGAGTTACTTAATATAGATAAAAATTCAGCAATAACTATGGATATCTCCAAAAGTTTCAAAGATTATGCATGTGCTTTATGTAGTACTTGGCACAGTTTTGAGTGATAATGAGTACTTTATGTCTCTGCAACAATTTAAAGAATCAGCTGAATTTACCATGCAGGGTAGGATACCTAATAATGTTTAATATTGTAACAAAGCCAGCAACAAAGCCAATAATTGTAACAAAGCCAATAATTATGTAATTATTGGTATTACATAATTCTCTAAATTTTATATTATATTAGTTTACCAGGTCAGGAGTTTATAATCGAGGATATATAAACACTGCAGGGTTTGTAGATGGAAAACAAAGTGTCCAAAAAATTATCTAAAATTATATGTTAAATTTGTGCATGTCCACATTTTACTGTGTAGAGTATACAAAATTTTCATCCCAGGTTCCTGAACCAAAATATAAGAACCTACAAATAATTATTGATATTTATAAATATCAATTTATAAGTTGATTTTGTTATTTAATAATCAGTAGGATTTGGTCCTATGAATTAAAGGTAAAATATATTCCAGTCTGTACATTTTATTCACCTAAAGTTACTGTTCAGCCCAAACTGAATCAGCATTCATTATCAAAATCTCTTTGCTATGTAATATTAAAAATACATAATAATGTTTATATGAATACACATATACATTATGCATATATAATCTGAACATTTAGATGAGAAATAAATAGAACTTGCGTTTCATAAGGCACATTCTGGTACAGTGAATAAATATATTTAACATCATTCTAAATTTTCCCATGGCAGATTATCTTTTACCAATAGAGCAGTCAACTATGTTTGGATTATGTTGAATTTTTCTTAAGAATAACAAAATAAAAAAAAAAACTAGGCATAATCTCTTCCTTAGCCCAGTAGCTGAGTCACATATATTTTTAAATCATATACCAAAAAGTTGTCAAAAATAGAATGAAGAATATATGTTCCTTTGAGTGGAATCAGTTTGAAAGTTTAAATGATTTTCTCACTGGTGAACAGTGTTGGGCAAATCATGTGGTATAACCCATTTGGGAGTTTGTATTATGTGGCACTATAAGCTTTAAAATTATACGCTCCTAGAGTCAAAAACTGCTTGGAAATCATATTGTCCAACCTTTACTCTTTAAAGACTGTCCGTTAAGATGTACTAATAGGAGGGCTTCTATCTTGAGCTTGGATGCATCCAATGATAGCAAATTCACTGTTGCATAAGGCAGCATATATCATTTTTTTAAAAATTCAATAAAATGTTCTTTATTATTTTATGCCATAATATAATCCACATTAGTTTTTGTGTTTTATTTTTATTAGTGTTTTAGAAGCAACATTTGATATCCTCATAAGAACTTATTGTGTTAATCAGAATTTTTCATAAGGACTTACTGTGTCAACTAAAGGAAAACTTTTTAAGTATTACACTCACACAGAAAAGTTCAAAAATCATAACTACATAGCTCAGTGAATTTTTCCCAAAGTAAACTTAGCTACATAATCCCCAAATAGTTCAAAAAATAGATTATCAGCACTCTGGCCAGAAATTCATCTCATATCTATTCCCAATAGCTACCTCTTAAAGGTAACCACTATCTTGACTTCTATAATTTATAGAAAAATACTGATTAATATTGCTGGGTTTTGAACTTAATGTAAGTAGAACTAAACTCTTTTGTGTCTGACTTCTTTCTTAATATAATGTTCTTCTTGCTGTACAATATTCTATTTTATAAATAGATCATAGTAGACATTTGGTTTGTTTCTGGGTTTGAACCACAAATGACAGTTCTGCTATGAACATTCTTGCATATTGCCATTTGGTGCACAGGTATACGTATCTGTGTTAGATATATTCCAAGGAGTGAATTTGCTGGATCATAGGATGTGTGTATATTCAGCTTTAGTAGATACTGGCAAACAGTTTTCTAACAGTGGTGGGACAAATTTACACTCTCAAACAGTAATGTATATAACCTGTTTTATATCCTTGGAAGCACTAGGTATTGTCCGTATTTTTGTTTGTCACTCTGGCATGGTATGGTGGTATCTTGTTTATGTTTCTCATTTAAGTTTTTTTGATGTCTAATAAATTTGAGCACCTTTTTATTTTTTGGCTATTTGGATGTTTGCTTTTGTGAAGTAATATTCAAGTTAGATAGATAGGTAGATATATATATGTACGTAAATATGAGTCCTTTGCCACAAATACATGTGTGTACATGTCAATAAGTGATTATTTCTCCCATTGTGTGAGTTGCCTTTTCACTCTTAATGGTGTATTTTGTTGAACAGAATTCATTTTAAATGGAGTCCCTTTGCCAGCCTTTTGTGTAAATCCTTTACAATTTGCCCTCCACATTTAGATCTGTAGTCCATCTGGAATTAATCCGTGGGTATGATATGAAGTAGGAGAATCAAGATATATTTTTGTTGCATAAGGTTATCCAATTTATCCAGCATCATTTATTGAAAAGATCACTCTTTCCCCCTACACTGTGGTGTCACCTTTGTAGTGAAATTAGTGACCACATGTGTGGGGACATGTTTATTTTACTGTTTTTGTGCTAAAATCACATTTTTAATTATTGTAGCTTTATGACAAGTCTTCATATCCTGAAAAAAAGTAAGTCTAAGATTCATTCTTTTTCAAAATTTTCTTGGCACTTTCCAATTTCAGCTAAACTTTATAATCAGCTTGTTAATGTCTACAGAAAGTACTGCTAAGATTTTGTGCAGCATACATTGAGCCTATCGAATACTTTAAGATAATTTGAGAAGAATTGACATCTTTACAAAATTAACATTTTTACATTATTGAGATTTCCAATTTGTAAAGATTGTATCACTCTCCCTGTTTTAGCTTTTTAACATTCTCTCAATAATATTTTGCAGTTCTCAGTGAGGGGCCCTTGCACATCTATCATTAGAAGCCTTCCTTGGTATCTGATTTGTTATGCTAGTATAAATAATGTCATTTTAAACATATCATTTTTTATTTTTCCTTTTGTTTCTATAATATATAGAAATACAACTGAGTTTTGTGTACTGACCTTTAATATGGTAATCTTACTAAATTTGTTTATTAATTATAGTAGTTTATTACAGTCTATTTTGTGTTTTGTGTGTACAATATCATGTCATTCGTGAATAATGATAGTTTATTTTTCAATTTCTCCTTTTTATATCTTTGGCTTTATTGTCTTGCCTTATGACACTGGCAAAGATTTCTAATAATGTTCAATAGGAATGTCTGTAACTAGCATCCTTGTCTACGTCCTCATCTGGTAAAAATATTTTAATATTTTACCATTAAGTATGGCATTTAATCTTGGTTAAACTGGATATCCACACGCAAAAGAATTAAGTTAAACCTATTTCCCATCATATACAAAATTAATTAAAATGGAATAAAATACTTAAATGTAAGAGCTAAAACTATAAAACTTACAGGCAGAAACATAGGCACAAATATTCATGAGATTGGATTAGAAAATGGTTTCTTGGAGAAGTCAACAAACCCACTAGTGACAAAAGGAAAAAAATTGTCTTCATCAAAACTAAAAACTTTTGTGTTCCAGAAAACACTATGAAGAAAATGAAAATACCACCTATAGGATAAGAGAAAATATTTACAAATAATATATCTGATGAAGGACTCATACTTAGAAACTATAACAAGTGTTTATATCTTATCAACAATGAAGCAAATAATTCAATTCAAAAATAGACAAAAGGTTCAAGCAGACATTTCTCCAAAGAGGGTTTATAAATGGCCAATAAAGACATGAACATATGCTCAACATCATTGGTAATTAAGAAAATATGAATCAAAACCACAGTGAAATACCACTTCATATCCACTAAGATGGCTATAATAATAGACAATAACAAATTTTGGTGAGACTTTGGAGCAATCAGAACCCTCATGCATTGCTGGCAGGAATGTAAAATGGTACAGCTGCTTTGGAAACAGTTTGACAGTTCCTCAAATGATTAAACACAAGTTACCAGATGAGCCAGTAATTTCACTCCTAGGTATATGATCAAGAGAAATGAAAACATAAATCCACACAAAAATTCATACATGAACTTTTATACCAGCATATTCATGATATCTCAAAAGTGGAAAGAAATCAAATGTCCATCAACTGATGAGTGGATAAACAAATGTGGTATATCCATGCAATGAAATGTAACTCGACAATAGAAGGGAGTGAAGTACTGATACGTGTTACAACACGGGTGAACCTTGAAACCATCATGCTAAGTAAAAGATGTCAGCCAGAAAATGGCACATATTGTATGATTCCATTTATACAGAATATCCAGAATGGGCTAACTTATTGAAACATAAACTCCATTAGTGGGGCTGAGGGAAGGAGAGAATAGGAAGTGATTGCTAATGGGTACAGAGCTTCTTTCTAGGGCGACAAAAATGTTTAGGAATTAGACAGTGCTGATGGACATATATGAGAATATACTAAAAAAAAATTGCCACTGAACTATACACATTAAAAGAGTAAATTTTATGGTATGTAAATTCTATCTGAATTTTTAAAAATCAAATTCTCCAGTAAAATTCTCCATCGTGCGCTATTTTCTTGAAATCTATTGATCACAGTAACTTTAAAATCATGTTTTATAACCATTTTTCTGTCTTTTCTAGTTATTTTTGGTGATTCATTAGTCTACCACAGCTATGACATCAAAACAGAAAGCAGAAGTAAATATCTCTATCTTTTAAATGTGCCATTTCTCCCTGAATTTGTATTTGAATAATGAATTTTATAAACTTAAATGTAAGGTAATATTATTCTTGTCAGGTTGTTTCAACTACTACAGCATCCAGCTTTCATATTAGTTATAGCAGTCAGCTTTGTTCCAATAAGCATTTCTAAATAAGATATAATTTTTTGAAATCTAAATTCTTTATTGACTCTTATATGCAATATTTCCAAATTTCCTCACCTTGCATATACAAATGTCTAGTGATTATGTAATAATAATATATGGGATTGAATGCCAAGGACAATTGCTTCATTGTAAAGCAATAATTGCAAGGAAAATTCTGATAAAAATGAAAATTAAAAACTGTTACCTTTTAGAAGTTCTGAAGGTAAGAAAGTCTTTGAAAAATTAAATGGAACATATTTCTCAAGCAACATGAAACTTTAGCTAAACCCTTTTTTTACAGATGTGAAAATTCAAGGTCAGAGGTATGGAGTACTTTGACCCCATCACAGATACTTAGTAAGAGGATACTATTAGTCTCAGAGCCAGTACCTACCATCTACTCACCACTTTACAACAAATCCAACTAAAATCCACTGGAGAGAGAGAAGCATATTATGAAAAGACCATTCAAGTCAACAATCAATATTCTATTCAAACTATGATTCATACATTGCTAGCCTTGTGATCTAGGGCAAGTATTTGATTTTTCTAAAGGATCTTCATTTTCTTTATATACATATAAAACAAAAGTGATAATAGCACTGTCAGGAATAATAAATAACATAATTTTTTAAAAGGCCAAGCGCACTGCCTAGCACAGAGCAAATGTTCAGTTAGCAATAGTCTGTATTAGATAAATTAAAGAGAAAGTAATTTAATGCTTTAAACTTGTGTAAAACATTATATTTTTCAAATTAAGATATCCATTTGATATTATTGTTTTTATAACAAATCTTTTCTTCAGTTTCTCTTTGTGTGATTTTCTTTCAAATACAGCAGTTTATAATGTTCAATTTGTATTTAAACAGGTGAAGAAGGAAAATATATTTTTTAAATTAATGTAATTATTATATCTTAATCTAGTGAAGACCATTAACTCCTAATTTTCCTGTCTCCCACCCCCAAATTCCATCAACTTATCTTAAAAAACACTCACCTATACTCCCAAACCACACCAAAATAACCTTAGGAAACACAAGAAGTTCCTAAGGATATAAACAATAAAGAGATAGGGATAGGAAAGATCTGATGCTATTCTTTCTACATTTTTGGAATTTAAATTTATTTTAATTTAATAACTTTCTCAAAAACGTTAAATATAAACTCTTTCTCATCCCCAGTTCCCACAGAATGAGAATATGATTTCCAGTTATGTTCTTTCATTATAACAAAATTGCATTATCATAAAACAATTAAAAGGTCTCCAAGGTCCTATTTAATTTTATCATTCTTACTATATGTCCCACAAAATTTATTACACTGTGATTGAAACTGTATATCAAATTGTGCCTATTTGCCTGTTTGTTCAGAGTGTGTGTACATGTATATGTTGGGACAAGTACTATTGATTAACCCCAGAAACTTTTATTTTATGAAACTCGATTCAGTAAATATTCAGAAAGATAACTACGAAAGTTTCCCTGCCCTCAAGGGGATCACAATCTACCACTGAAAATACAATTTATATAACTTCTCCATTGTGAATTACATGAATATTTTTAAATACAATGGTTACAGTTCTTCATTTTACTTCCTTAAAAATTTAGCAGACTATGATCTTCTTTTATTTTTTTAAATATTAGTCAATAGCTTTCTATAAACTATTTAGGTCATTTGCCGGCATCTCAGATGCATTGCATTGAACAATACTGATTCACAGCATTCCTGCCGTGGATTGCCATGGCAAAGGGTGCTTCACTCCTGTCATATATTCTGCATGCCCAAGAAACAGGCAATTAAGGCAGTATTATAGGTGTCATCATTCCAGGTCAGACAGCGTTACTGGATCCTTTCATTATTTACATAGCATTGTAGGGTTGGCTCAAAGTTTCAGGTTAATTTTCTCCATTATTTTCAGATATGATGAAGTGAGAGTTGGTTATCAAAAAGCTGGAAAAATAAAGAAAATGTGATATATATATACCATGGAGTACTACTCAGCCATAAAAAGAAATGAAATAATGTTGTTTGCAACAACTGGGATGGAATTGGAGACCATTAACTTAAGTGCAGTACCTCAGGAATGGAAAAATAAACACTACATGTTCTCAATAATAAATGGGGGCTAAATGATGGGTACATTCGGGCATTAAGGACATTGGAAATCAAGAAAGGGGGATAACAGAAGTGGCGTGAGGGGTAAAAACTTACATATTGAGACAATGAACACAAGGGTGAGTTCAATGAACACATTGTCACCACTTCTATTCAATATAGTGCTGGAAGTTCTAGTCAGAGGAATAAGGAAAGAGAAAGAAATAAAGGGTATCCACATCAGGAAAAAGGAGGTCAAACAATTGCTGTTTGCAGATGATATGCTCTTATGTCTAGAAAACTCCCAAGACTCCACCAAGAGACTCCTGGAATTGATAAATAAATTCAGCAAAGTCTCAGGTTAAAAAATCAATGTATAAAAATCAGTAGCATTCCTATACACTAAGAGCAGTCAAGGATAAATTAAGGCCTTTTGCAACAATCTGGATGGAACTGGAGAGCATTATCCTAAGTGAAGTATCTAAAGAATGGAAACGCAAACACCACACGTACTCGCTATTAAACTGGAACTGCCCAATGAACATACGTGCACACAGGGAAGTAAAACTCAGTGGAAATCCACCAGGGAGAGGGGCCAGGAGGGGATGAGCAAAAACCTACCTAACCGGGACAATGAACACTATCTGGGTGACGGGCACTCTTATAATGCTGACTTAAGCATAACAAAATCAATACATGTAACCAAAAACATTTGTACCCCCATACTTTGAAATTTAAAAAATTCAGTGAATAAATAAATAAAAGTTTCTTATAAAAAGAAAAACTGATAAGAAAAAAATTTTACATAAAAAATTTTTAAGGAAAAAATTGTGATCAAAAAAATTCCCCCAAAAAACAATAAAAAAAGTAAACTAAACCAAAACTAAAATTAAAAAACAACAAAAAAATAAGTGAACCTACATTAGTGATTTTTTTGTTTTACAAATTAAACCAACATCTACAACAAAACACCAAGTAAAATAATCCCCAGAGGAAAACTAACAGAGGATGTTGAAAATGATCACGCTTTTTTATTGCACTTTCTTCATCCCTAGCCATAGCATCTGATGATTCTGAGATCATACAGAATGTTGAGTCTTCAAAGAAAAATTCCTTTATTGTGACCAAGGTAGTGAAGAGAACATGGACATTTAACAAAGAATTGTCACACCTGGGGGTTTAACCAAAACAGAGTTTGGGGTTAATTCTGCTTTCCAAACGATTCCACTGAAATTCTTGAATCTTTGAGTTGGAAAGGACTTTGGAAACCTTTGAATTTCAGAACCCCTATTCCCGTTCAACACTTGTTCTCAAAGTTTATGATCTTAGGCCACTTAACACCCTTAAAAATTATCAAGGACCCCCAAGTGCTTTTGTTTTTGTGATTCGTATCTATCAACATTTCCCATATGGAAAACTTAACCTGAGAAAAATTAACAAAGGTATATACAAGCATACATTCTATTATCTGTCAGAACAATGACTCACCATATATCACATACATTCTGGAAAATTCCACTGTCCATTTAGCAGAAAATGAGTAAAAAATCAAATACCATTGTAGTATTATAAAAATAGTTTTAATCTCATTAAAGACCTGAAATAGTTTTGTGAACTTCCAGGAGTCAATGGACCACATTTTGCAAAGTGCTACTGTACAATCCCCCGGCCAGAAAGGAGTTGCCATACAGAAGCATTTGGAAGCAGTACATTGAAAAGGCTCCACCTTGAACATGTGGGATTAATTTCCACATTTATAAAAGGTGATGATAATCAAATCTACCTCATATAGTTATGAACTTTAGACCAACAAGGCGATGTATGTAACCTATATTAAGGGCCTTGTAGAAAAATCTGGTATAGGGCAGGCACCAATAAACATTGGTCCTCTCATCACTGAAAATAATAAATAAATAAATAGCTGGAAAAGTGTTTGTATGATACCATGTCTCTCAGAGCTCCAAGTACACAGCCTTACCAGCAGATGTTTGTACACTGGAGCATATTTTAGCTGGAAGGGATTCTAGAGAGCATTTAGATTCTCTGCTTCATTTTATTGCAAAAAGCAGGCCTGTAAGGAAACAGGGAGGTTCTTTCCCCCTCTCACTAGTGCACCTGTGCATAGGCAAACCAGCACTTGGACAGCTGGCTCGAGTCCAGTGGTCTTTCCTCTTGAGCTCATTAAGAAGATATTTGTTGAATAATTTTTTAAAAACCCTTAAAACATGCCCTTGTGGCTCTCCAGAAGGTGCCCTCTTAAATATTAGAAGCTGGACCTTTCTTTTCTAGGTATGTTTATTGTATCCACACTTAAGACTGGGATGACCCACAAAATACAACTCTGAGAATCAAGCAAGTCCCCTGAAGGGAAGTGAGTCTGTTCTCTTAATCCAAGCAAACCACACAAGGATCGTTATCACAATCCACGACAATGAGAACGTCCAAAGATGATTCCACAGTTGATAAGTAATTCCTACCACAGTGCTACATTATCATTTCTCTGCTCATCTTCATTTGGAGGTGATTTCTCCACTGTCTACTATAGATTAAAGGGGAGTACTTCTTAACTTTTCAAAGAACCCCTTTAACACAACAGCTAAACAGGTTTTAGTACATTAAGCAGACATCATAGAAGGTGTCACATGCATGAAGCTTATATACTCATTTATACAAGACACCCTACGGGATAAATTTGCATCTTGTTTTTTATATAGACTTCTTAAAAAAGAGAGAGAACAAAAACTTTAAAGAACAATAGGGTGAAAGGAAAATAGAGTTAAAATCCATTAACAAGTAGACTAACAGATCATTTTTGTCAAGTATAGTTTCATATGAAATATTAAAATATGACAGAAGTGATCCATTAAATACTTATATCAGAGAATTAGAACCATTAGAGGAGATGTAATAAATATATACTATCACTACTTTCCCCTAGTTGTAAAGGCTTTAAATTTAGGAATAGCCTATTTCCTTTCCCCAGGAGGCTAATCGGAATTTAAATCAGGATAGGGAAGGTGCCTCACAAATTTTCTATTCCAGAATTTCTCCGGATATGGAGAAAAGGATCTAAAAAATATATTCTAGCCTACTTGGAATGTGACATTTTCTTCCACCTGTAAATGCTGGAAATTATAATCACTGCAGTAAGGAATGAGGATTAACCATCTTATATAATTATAGCTTACATATTATGAGCATAGGTGAAGTGAAAATAGAATATGAATAAAGTTCATTTGCCCAGTCTAAAATTCAGAAGTGGCATATCGATCTCTGCTTCCAAGGTTCAAACTACCACAATCATCACAGTATATGTGGTCTGTGATCCGACACTGCAAATTCCAAAAAGGAAGCCAGAATATACAGAGTTGTTTTGTTCTGTCCCCTGTGTCTAGGTGTTACTCATTCATCCTCTACTGAAACTTGAGGAGTTTAGAGGCCAGGCAGATGAATTTACTTTCCACACTATCCCTATGAGCTTTTGTCTAAATTATCTGGCTACACAAAAGATCAGCTTGATACTTATTGCTCACCTCTTATCTGTTCAATGGTTTGATGGAACAGCAAGGAATATCGTTAAAGACAATGAGGCATCAACTCCTTTAATTATTCTTTCTTAAGAATCTGCCATTTCAGACCATCTATTTCAGATTTGGAATCTGACATTTTAACCTTTTCTTGATTAAAGGTTTCTATCTCCATCTCAAAGAATGCTTACTTACATGTGGTTTCTCACAAATGGCTTAACCTTTCTGCATCTCAGTTTCATCAGTTATAAAATAGAGATAATTACAGTGGATTCTATTTGCCCAGCATGTGGCAGGCATGCTCCATGCATGGACGCCCTGTAAGGTCTTCGTATGGAGTTCGAAATACGTCATGAGAACAAAGACAGAACTGAAAATAGAATTGAGACTAAAAGCAAGGCAGGGCTCAAGGCAGAGCAAAGTCAGATGTTGGTGTTCTAGAGTCCTTTTGCATCACTCTGCCTTTTACACATTTAATTCACCTACTTAAAAAAAAAAACAAAACAAAAAAAACAAAAGAATCATGCACCATAAACAAATAGAACTTTACAACTTGCATAAATTAAAACTTTCAAAATGTTTCATCAGACTTACAAGTAACAATATTTTTCTTCTTTTTTTTTGAGAGTTATAGAAACACAAAATTGAGGACTGATATGATTTTAGTTTTCAAAGTTATTTTTCTGAGGGAGATAAAAGTTGTGGGATGCTGATATTATAATGAAGAAATGAATTATCTCATGATTTCTCCAGTAAAAATAAAAACATTCTATACTTGGAAAAGGTTCTGTATTAATTTTTCAGTAATTTTAATTTTGAATGGTATTTATATTTCCATTTTCAAATTATATAATTTTTTTGTCTTTGAAAAGTACTTTTATCCAATTTGCTCCATCAATCATTTGTGATTAAAGATACCAGTCCATATCAAAAACGATTTTGAAAATGTTTCACATACAATATAGATAATAGCCAATAAATCCCAATAATTATAAATGTATCCTTGAAACAAATTTTTCTTTTCCTGTATTAGAAGAGCTATGTTAGAGCTCTCACTAGTAACACACTGTTGAAATGTGCTCCATAGTCAGATATGAATCCAATAGTGTTGATAAACACTGAGGAACATTTTATGACTTCAGGTTTTTTCACCACAGTATTCACTATTTAGCAATTTTAAAATACATATACTAACACCAAAACTTTTTCACATGATAAGTTTTCCTTGCTTTAGATAACATAGCAAGGCTGAGGCAAAGCAGGAGACATTGATTATGTGTCAATAGATTATGACCTTATTTCTCTTTCAATAAGTGTCAAATGAAATGCTCTCACTCATTTTATCTGAAGGAGGTTGAAGAGGAAAGAAGTTCACTAAATTATTATTGATTTCCTATTATTTTTAATAAGCTTAGAAAATCAAATCAGATCCTTATCTGATTTTGTTTCTTACTGTCAGAATTTGACAGTAAGAAACAATTTGCTAATAAATAAATCTTAAATTATGAAGTAAGCTTATTCTTTAGTTTGGTTGATAAGACTCAATTCTAATATATTTAAATTTCCTTCTAAATATAATAGTTCTATTTGACATTAGACATTTAATTTTTATATGGTTATTTGTTTTTAATGTATCTTCTAAAGAAAATTGGAAGAATCTTCTATACTAGCTTATACAGTTTCAGCTACTTGAAGAAATAATGCTATATTCAGATATGATTATGATCATTTATTATTCTGGTTTCATTATTCTTTTTTGGCCAGGTAATCTTTTCCCCGTTTTTTTCTTGCATCATGTAATGAGGAAAGTAGCTGATCATCACTATTGACTTCCCCACAAAAATAAAGGGATATCATAACCCCAAGCTGATTCTCACCCTAGGATAATGTTATCATGTCCTCTTAACTCTGGTCAAATGGGAACACTGTGTCTACGTAGGGCTTCCTCCTTAGTATCTCCTTAAGTGTAGCCAATGTATTCATGGCTTCCCTAGTCACACCTGGTCATGATCTTTTCCCTGAGATGGAGATAAGTGAAATAGATTTCCATGCACATAAAAGTAAATAGCATAATTAACATTGTTAAACTTTAAAAAGTGTAAAATTATTTACTTTGAAGCAAAAGTCTATAACTTCTCTTAGAAACATTATAATAGTATCAAATAATTTAAACTAAAGGAAGAATAGGGAATTCCATAATCTTTTATATAGTAATCAATAAACTAACATCTCCAGTAGGAATGGTGGACCAACATCTTCGAATTATTTCACACCAAACTGAATTAAAATCATCAGAAATAAGGCTGCCCCTATACCAAATTAACAAAACAATCAATTTAACACAATGTAACTCATGATACTTAACAGTGTTATTTTACACATACACTTGTAATTAGTCACAAAAATTGACAGGTGTTGGCTGTCTTTTCTATATTTAAATAGTGTCCTGACCCATTATCAATATAATAGACTATATGAATTGTTTTGTAAGTACCAATGGTAGCTTTGGCTCAATTTGAAAATACCTCATATCATTTATCCTTAAGAACAAAGGCTTAGATGAATAACTAAAATGTATAGGTTTGCACCTATAATCCCATCTACCAGGGAGGCTGAGGTGAGAGGATTGCTTGAGTACAGGAGTTGGAGATGAGCGTTGGCAACATAGTGAGACCCTCATCTTTTTTTACAAATATGGAAAAAGTTACCTGTGTGTGGTGGTTGGTGATTATAGTCCCGGTTTCTCGGGAGACTGAAGGGAGAGAATCACTTGAGCCGGGAGTTCAAGGCTGTAGTGAGCTATAGTCATGTCACTGCACTCCAGCCTGGGCAACAGAGCAAGACATCATCTCTAATGAAAAAATTCTGGCTATAAACGTAGAGCCAGAATGGCAAAGAAGCGTCATTCTCATACCAAGAACAACTGACAGGTAATGGCTCCTTGGTGAACTATTGAGAAAAACTGTAAGACCAGTAGGAAAAAATGTTATAATGGAATCTTACGTAATAGCAAGAAGCAGCGAGTGAAGTATACACAGAGGCTGGTGACACTGGATTTAATTAATATTTATCCAGCACCTAGCATGTGGAAGACTCAGCGAACATCAGTCCAAGAGATTAAATAGGTTACCACTCCTGACTTTAAGGAAGGCAGCGGGGCAAGGAGGATGGAAGAATGCAAAATAAACCATATTGCACTGAATGATAAAAATGGCATACGAAGAGTACAGATAAAGTGCTAATTGGTAGTTCAGAGAAAAGAGATTATTTTAGTTCAAAGGATTTTTTTAAAGACTCATGGAGGAGATGGTAAGAGATTTTACAAATACTTTTCTGAGGTTAAGAATGAGCCCTATACCATTGCTTGAACACCTGAAGACTCTGCAAGTGTACCAAATAAATTCAAATTTTAAAATAAATTTAGAATCTAATATATTATAGTTCAGTGTAATTGAAACTTGTCCTAATTTCTATTTATTTAATAAGTAATCTCTGACATTCTAGTAATAAGTAATCTCTGACATTTCACTTTTTCTTTTTTTGTTTTTGATTCTCAACCAGAGTACAGCATGTTCTCTTTTCTTCTCCCTCCAAACTGTGAAACTTCTAGCAAGAAGACCAAGGGTTAAGGATTTAATTGATATTTTGAATCTGTCAAGCAACCACTCACTCGGACTCTCAGGCCTCTTGGTCCTATTTCGAGAATGGCTTGTCCCATATAAGCCATAATATAGTTTGTAAATTGCCCAACTTAGCTGTTCAGCTGCAGTAGTCTAAAGTAAAAAAATATGTAAGTGGGTCAGTTCTAAAATTAATTCAGCCCAGCTTTGCCTGAAAACACTAAGAATATTACCATGATGAGGGCCAAAATATCGCCCCCAAGCCGACAGAAACAATCCATGGGGAGCAACTGCCCAGGATGAGGGCTGCATGACTACTCACTTTATCATCACGCTTGCAGCCTTGATTACGCCTAGGATGCTCTGAGTCTGTTTATGGGACAAGAAACGTTTAGCTGATACACAAATGAAAGTAGACTGATAAAATGAAGCAGTTAAATAACAATTACGAGTAACATTTACTGAGCACTAATAATTTACTAGAAACTCATTTAATTTTTTAACAATTCAAGAGAGGCATTATTATTATGCTGCTTTACAGATATAGAAACTGGGTCTGGATAAAAGACGTAGCTGGAACTTGAACCAAAGTCTCAAAACTCTGTACCTTTAATTACCACATTATACTATTAATACTTTGTACATATATTACTTTCTTTTGTGTCTACTCACTACTTATGAGGCGCCTACTCTGTGCTAATCACCATGCTAGAGAGTATAGATGTAATGATGTCTTCAGGTAACTAATGTAATGATGGACACTGTTATTGACTGAATTGTCTCCACCTACCCCTGAAAATTCATATGCTGAAGCTCTATCCCTTAAGGTACTGTGCATTTGGAGATAAGGTCTTGAAGGAAGTAGTTACAGTTAAATGAGGTCATAAAGGTGGGGGCCCTAATTCAATAGGGCTGGGGTCCTTATAAGAAGAGGAAGAGACACCAGGGATACACACACTCACAGAACAGCCCATGTGAGGACTCATGAGGAATAGCCATCTGCAAGCCAAGGAGAAAGGTTTCACCAGAATCTTGGACTTTCAGCCTCTGTAACTGCATAAAAATAAATGTCTGTTGTTTAAGCCAACCAGCCTGTGGTATTCTGCTATTGCATGGAAGCTCTAGCAGACTAATGCAGAGACAGATACATATCTCACTTCCTAGAAAAGAATATAAAAAGAGCTAATAGATGCACAAATTAAATATTTGGTGAGAATAAATTTCAATTTACTTCAATAAAAATATGAAGCTGGGTCACAAAATTTAATTCTCAGGGAATATACAGTTTCATTATGTTTGTCTATAGCTAACCTGGTCTTCTTCAAGAGGACCTGCCTGTGGATTATTGGGAGAAGTATTAACTAATTGTCCAATTTAGCTTAAACTTAGTCCAATATGACAAGTGAAATAATATATTTTGGTGATATTCAGTAACTCTAGCAAACTGTTCTCAATCTCTCAAATTTCTCACTCTGCTGTACCACCTCCCAGGTTCCCCTCCTATATGGCATCTGGATATGGGATGAGGGTGGCAAGGGTGGGAGGTTCCTCTAGAGGCATAGTGTGGATCCTGCAGTCTCCTGGTGATGTTCTCGATTGCCTGGTTTTAGGATGCTCCGTGGTCCTTCAACACTGGAATCTGACCGAGAAAATTGTAAATCATTCTTTTGGCTTCTACAACGTGCCAGTGCTGCTCCCCTGGAATGTTCAGCCTCATTTTTGCTCATATTGTTGCTATGAACACTACCAGCCTAGGTGGTCCACCACAGAAACACACTACACTGCCAAGTCTTGGCAGGTTGCCAATGAGATTCTTAGCCACCCTGGGACCTATAATAAACAGAAAAGGGTAAGAATGAATTGCAAAAATTAAATTTCAGGCTGTGCCTTCAAAATTACTTTGTTATTGCTGAGTCCCAGCCAGGGTGGTACAAAGAAAAGTATGAGAAGGCCTTTACCCAGAATCCAACATTGCGATACAGGGCAGAGGCAAAGCCTCACTCTACTCCTGGTGGTATCTTTACTCACAGAAGGAATAGATTTATTCACTTCATTATTTCATCTCTTTTTTCTTGCTATATTTCTCCAGACCTAGAAAGGGACAGGCTTTTCCTCCATCCTCTTCCCATCTAGAACTTTTATGTAAAACTCTATGGATGAGGTTCCCAAGTCCATGCTAATATAGATATAATAAAATTTGAATATCCAATTTTCAATCACAGAAAGCCAGATTATTATTGCCTTGCTGCAATTATCAGTATTCTTGAATGCTAATTATTACCTCAGGGTTTTTCTTTTCATTCCTTTTGTAGGGAGTGGTGATCTAGAACAAGGCAGAAGGATATCTTCAATGGAATATAGATCAGAAAGGCAAAAGAGAAATCCACATTAATAATGTTCAACATATAGATCTTATTATACTTTTAGTTTGCTAAATATGTGGAGGTGAATTACTATATCTGACTTTAAAATGATTCCAAGAAAAGATAACATTGAACTTAATCTAGAAGAAAGAAAGAAAGAATTTTTAAAATATGTTCAGGAGTGGTGCAGTTTCAAAATGCACATCCAGCAGTTCCTTTCCAAACTGAGCATGTTTTAATATCACCAGAGAATAAATGGTCATGGCAATAAGAAAACTTGAAAATTATGAATTATACCCAATAAATATTAAAAATAAAAACTTTTCCATTAGTTCACAAACACTGTAAAGCACCCATTACATCATAGGAATTGAGCCAGGTATTATCAAGAATAAAAAAGGCACATATCCTGCTATCAAGCAACATACAGACACATTATTGGTAATGTTTAGCTTTCAGTGGGAAAGACATATTTTAGAAGAAAAAAGGAATTGTCATCACCAAGTAGTGTTAAAAATAATTTTCCAAATGATGAAAGTCAAACACTTCATAGCAAAATCAGGACTAATCCTTGAACTAGCATCCCATCTACCCAGCTGTATAGTCATAGTAGCAGCATGGAGAACACCTTGCTTGCACTCCATGAGAAGAAAGATGCCAAAAGACGTGACCAAGTATATGTATAGGAAAGTTAATTGAAAGGTTATACATTGAATGGGACTTGTTTTGGCACAAAAGATAATTATTGTAATTACATTTGCAAAGATCATTGAGATTTGTCTGTCCAATAAGTATTTTTACGTTTACAAGAACAAATTTACAGACTCATTATTCTTAGGTTTCATGAGACTATAAGAAAAGTACACAAAATATAACTTTTCTCTCTATATAGAGAACTTTATATATAGAGTAGGGAATCTTCTTTATTTCTTTAATCCATAATACTAATTTTCATATAAAATTTATTTTATCAAATGCAAAGTAATATGATACAAATGGAGTTGAGGTAGGCAGAAAAACTAGCTTATGTAGTAATAGTGTGGGTCTATTTTGTTCCTATCAACTCTATAATGTTAGAGACAAATTACTTACTTTATTCATGACTTATTATATTTACAGCCCATAATGTTGTATTTTCATTGTGTTTCTACTGATTCTGTAGCTTTAGAGAGAAATTACAGTCGATCCTCATATCTGTTGGTTCATACTCTGCAGATTCTGGATCTGTAGATTCAATCAACTGAGGATTGAAAATGTTTGGAAAAAAATAACAATAACAAATAAAAATGTGACATAAAAATACAGTATAACAACCATTTATATAGCATTTATGTTATATTAGATGCTATAAGTAATTAAGTGATTTGAAGTCTATGGCACGATGTGTGTAGCTTATATGCAATACTATGCCGTTTTATATAAAGAACTCTAGTATCCATGGATTTTGGTATTCCTGAGGGTCCTTGAACCAATTCCCTGTGAATACAGAGGGACAGTGACTATACTTATAGTCTTCATGATTTATCATATATACTGTCTGGTAGTGCAAATAAAAGTAGAACTTCCTCTCAAAACATCTTGAATTTGAATCCAGCAAAGTCTTGAATATGTTAATTAAAGTGGAGTGCAGAAATTTATATATTAGACATGCAGTGATGGCTTCAAATTTCTACACCAGTGGGCAGGAGTGATAGGCTGTGGGGGGAATATGGAAGTGGGAGATGGTCAGGAAAAGATAGTGCCCTAATCCAGGTCACAGGTGAAGACCTAATCCAAGGCAAGGGTGACAGGAATGATTACAGGTTGGCAGTTATAGACTGATTCTGCCCAAAAGGTAAGGAACTGGAAATCAAGAATATTGGTAAGAGAGTAGGAGAGACACAAAAGTGGATAAAGAAATCAATTTCCAAAGGTAGAAAAACCAAGAGCCAAATAACAAAAAGGAGGAGAGAGGGTGTGCACTAAGAGGTGAGATTTCTAGAAGAGTGCCTGTGGACAATGGCACTTTTAGTAAAGAGTCAGAGGCTTGTGTAGCAAGGGTAGTGGCGAGATAACACAGGCACAGCTGTCTGTATGCTCATTTGAGGAGGTGGTTCAAGGCAAGACTGGCAATAACAATATTATTAAAGAAGTGATTTCACTATTTCATCATTCATTTTAAACTTTCTCCTTCCTTTACCCTCATGAGATTATCCAATGCCTTTGACTATTTCCTCTGCTTATAGCATCTTCCCCCACATGGCTCATTTCTGGCTTTCTTTAACCTTCAGCATAAACAGCTCTCCTATTTGGGAAACACGCACACACGCTCACGAACACACACATAGATACACTTTTCAGCCTCTTCCCTGCTTCATTTTTCTCCCTAGCACATGCCAAGTTTTAATACACTATATACATTTTGCTCATTTGTCATTGTCTATTTACCATTAGAATTTAAGCTCCTTGAGGACAAAGATTGTTGTCTGTTGTATTAGCTACTCTATCCTCAGCACCAAGGACAATGCCTGGTGCATTATATGGGCTCAGCAAATATTTGTTGAATAGATAATTCAATTACTGGATGTCCCTTTCACCATCTCAAATGGCTGGACTCCTTTACCAAGGATTTTCATGCTCACAAACCACCAACATGGAATTTCAGTAACTCTTGTCTTAAATGATTCTTGATTTACTCCACTGAAAACCACCTGTCTTGTGTTCCATTCTGTTGAAATTTTTCTAGATGATGGGGAATTATTCTGAAAAAATTATCCATGGAAATTTAGATGGCTAAAATTAATATACAGTGGAAACCACATACCGTTTTCTGTTGTGAGGGTCTCAGTGACTCATTCCAAAGAATTATTAGTGTGAAAATTTCAGGAAATGTGACAGTCCTATGGAGGAAAATTTGAGGACAAGAGAGTGCTAACATACAGTGTAGAAAGCTGACTTTGCCTTCTATTTCTGTTTAACCCTGGCTCTTAGAATGTAATCACCTTGGCATAAAGCTGATGTGTTGTAAAAACAAAGAATAGTAAATTCAATAGCGATCTACTAAAATGGGCAATTCATTTGGTAAATACCTTTTAGCACAGATATGAGCTTTTTAGCCAAGACATTTTTATTCAACTACAAACCAATTTCGTTTCGTTTAGTCCACGTTGGAAGAGAGAGCAGTTAGTTCTTCTTATCCATCTTTCGCACAGTAATATTGTGAAGGTTTAATAAAGGACAATACAAAACTTTTGCAAGTATAAACTGCAAGAGAAATAACGATGGCTTTATTCCTAAGTATGTCCATGTCACCTTGCTATTTCTTGCTTGTCACTCACTAATTAAATGTCAGTTCCTGATAGCTACATGGGTAAAAGTGTTATTTGACATAATCTAAAATAGGATCTAAGTACAACCAATTGTGCTGGGATACCCATCCCTCACATTCAGCCCAGCCTCTCTCATCTTCCTTTTGTTCTTCCCCTCCCCCAAACCACACACCTGTCAATTTCCATCCCATTTCTCACCATCCCATTGAATAAGTGAATGCTCACCACTCTTCACCTGTGTATGCTTAGTATTACTGGTTCCATACCCATTGTCCTACTATTGTACTCTATTACCTACAGATTTCATGTTAGTTTTTTTTGTTTTTCTGTTTGGATTTTGAATTACTTTAATGTTGGAAATTGCATCATAGAAGATAATTAGGCTAGAACCAAAAACCACTGTTAAATGAATTCTCTGTGTCTAAAGTGTATAGTGTGCAGATAGTACTAGATGAAGGTTGGTAGTAAGACACAGCCATGGTCGAAATATGCTAGTGATAGGATTACATTCCCCCACAATACTAGGAAATGTGTAATTTTTCCAATAAAAATACAGCAATTTGCACAATAAGATTGTTCTTAGAATGGGTAATTCATGGCATTAACATGCTTCTATTATTTCTTCATTTTACCTCAAACAACATTAAAACCATACACAGCATTTTGAGAAAATATAGTTGTCTTTGGAGGAAAATTCCATAAAATAAAAAAAACAGAAAATTAATATACAACACTTGTATAGTTCTTTCCACAACATCATTGTAAGGCATAAAACTAAGTTACAGAGAAGTCAGATGACTTGCTTCAATTTGCAAAGATAGTCAGCAGCATTCAGTACTCAAATCTAGATCTTTGGAATTTATACCCAGTGATCCTTCTACTCTGTTATACCTATGTCCAAATATGTACATTTTCTGACCTGTGTGTTAAGAAAAAATTATTATATTGCATGTTAGGAAGTTGAAATTAATTCCCTACCTATTTGGATGGATACTTGCCTGACACATTCCTATAGTACAAGAGTACAATACAGGTCATCTACATTTTAGGTAACTTCCTATTGCAATAAATACTGACTAACCAAGCTATTTCCTTGACACATAAAACAGCTACATTTATGTGATTATATTCAATTTTGTAACAACATTTAAGCGTTTTCTCTGGTGCAACTTTCTCAGTTGCCACAGAGAACAGGCATCATTGTATATATTAGATGTAGGAATGGAAACAGTCATAAACTGCAGCCGAATTCTTTATACCCGTTGTGTCCTAAAAATCAAGTGTCAATTTATCATTGGTTTTTCTCAATAGTTCCCCTTCATAATTGTCAAGCATCTCAAGGAAATCCATCTAAATCCCCAAGTTTTAATCAAAACAATCCAAAAAGAATTCTAAGAACTGTGATTAGTGAAAAGTGGAGAACTAATTGTTATGCCCCCTTTCTAATATTGTTTTCAAAATGTGTGTTACATTCCAAGAGGCTTTATGCCAGCTCTATTTATCCTCTGAATTTTGTACAATCTGTGTTCTAGTAACCACTGAAAAGAAATAGAATTCACTTTAACCATTTGAGTATTCCAAAGCATTACTTTTTGGGGGGGAGGGAACTTGATATGGAATTTTTAAAATTTTATTTCGGAATATTACAGTGGTACAAATGTTTTGGTTATGTAAATTGCTTTTGTATAAAGCAATAGTTGTATATACATAGCAATCACATATATTTTTCAGAAAAGGTTAGACTCTAAAAAGAGTAGCAAATATGTTTGAGGATTTTTATTTATTTTTTTAAAACTTCTTACCAGTTTTGTTTACAAAGACTATTTTTTGCCTCTTAGAGGGATATTTTAGGGGTGATCTTGTGTGCCCAATATCTACTATCCATTCCTAACAACATTGCTATTATTTGGAGGGAAATTACATCTTCCCCATTGTCTCTTTAATCTTGACGGTTCATAAAATCCTGGAGCCCACTTCCCACTAAGAAGTCTAAGGAGTGGATACTTCGATTTCTCCCACACAACAAAAAGCAGGACACACAACCCAAATTTAGCTAAACGAAAAAATTGTAAACTTGGACAAGTAAAGCAAAAATGAAGAAATGGATGGAATTCCATTCCTCCCAGAGTAATCCCAACCTGTCTGCTATGGTTTTACTATCCCAAACAGGACATTTTGGAAGGTCCCCTCCAAAACTCTTGCTGAAACTTAACTCCCAATATAACAGTACTGAGAGGTGGGGCCTTTAAGAGGTAATTGGATGAAAGCTCTGTCCTCACATGTGAATTAATCTGTTCATGGATTAAGGGATTAATGGGTTACCGAATTAATGAGTTATCATGGGAGAAGAACTAGTGGTTTCATAAGACGAAGAGGGACCTGAGCCGGCACATGAGTATGCTCAGCCCCCTTGCTATGTGATACCCTG
>CAUYSK010126292.1:0-11968 GCA_963575035.1 Avahi laniger | reverse complement strand
GAGTGCCATGGCGTCAGCCTAGCTCACAGCAACCTCAAACTCCTGGGCTCAAGAGATCCTCCTGCCTCAGCCTCCCAAGCAGCTGGGACTACAGGCATGCGCCACAATGCCCGGCTAGTTTTTTCTATATATTTCTAGTTGTCCCATTAATTTCTTTCTATTTTTAGTAGAGACGGGGTCTCGCTCTTGCTTAGGCTGGTTTCGAACTCCTGAGCTCAAACAATCCACCCCCCTCGGCCTCCCAAAGAGCTAGGATTACAGGCGTGAGCCACCGCGCCCGGTCCTCAATCTTTAAATGTTGGCAACTAATTCAGGAAAAAACAAAATTGCATGGGCCAAGCAAAACATATTTTCAATCTGTATTCGAGCCTTCTGATTTCTTGTGTTCTCCTCTTATATTGTTCGTGGCTTTTTCTAAAGAAGGGTTAACTGGATTCACCGGGATCGCAGTGGGTTTGGGCCTCTGTGAGGAATCCGGTGTCCTGAGGTTCTCCCTGTTGTCCGTGGCTGGGCGGAGACGCGCACCCTGAACGTGGGCGAGTGTCGCCGTGACCAGCTCACTGACTTGGATTTAAGGACACTCTGTCCCAGCAAGGCTCTGATGTCCATTAAAGCTCCTCCAGTGTTGCCAACAAGGACCCCAAACTTCCCACCCCATCACCCAGAGGGAGCGTCCACTGGGGGTGAAATTACAAAGGGCTTATTTTATCCCTCCAGGAACAGGGCAACAAAGCTAAAGAAAGAAACAATGAGCCCAAAGAGAGGAAGATTCATCCGCGAAAGGGAGACGGGCTCTTCGTGAGCGGTGCTGCCCTGAGACGGCAGGTCCTCGAGGACGCTTTGCCCGTCGGCAGGAGTGTAAGGCTGAGGTCAGGCTCGGTTTCGGGGGACGCTGTCACTAACCAGGGTGGCTGCAGGGCCAGTTGTTTCACCTCTCCCCGCCTCGGCGGCGTCATCCAATAAATGGAGACAGTTGTAATGTTTGCTCCCGCGTCTCTGACTGGCAGGTGTTTTGAATTATAGGATATCATTCAGCTTAGCCCAACACTTACGACACAACACACTAACCCTGAGAGACGCTTCACGGAAAAAAAAAAACACAACAAGGATTCCATGATCAAGTTTTGAAGAATTACAATGGACATTAAGAATATTAAAGGTTTTGAAAAGTTCTGTAGTAAAAAAGGCCTCATTTAACGTGATATAACGCAGATTTTTCAAGCTTGTTTGACCATGGAATCCTTTATTCACCCCAACCCAACACTGGTTAACATCCCAAATCACTGTTACTCAAGAAGCACACCACAGGGCCTCTGGATTCTCTCTCCTTGTTTCTGGTGGGTCCACAGAGGAGGGATGGGGCTGACTCCAAAAGACCAGGAGTCCAGGATTAGCCCGCACCCCCCAAAGCTTCCAAACACCTTTCCACTGTCGCCCCTGGCTGGCTTCCGCCTGCCATTCCCAGCTCGTGGGTCCCCTCCCCAGGGTCTCCCCCTAAGGAAGGGCAGGAAGGGAAAATTCTCCCACTCTGCTCCTTAACGGGGGTGACATTCAGAGCTCAAAGTCCAGCTCAGTCACGTCCTAGCCAGGACACTCTGGCCAAGACACTTCTCTCTACTCCACTGTTCCCTTGTCGTAAAACGGTAATATTTATGTCCCAGGATGGTGGTCATGGCCGATGGATGGGAGATGCCGTGATTAGACAATGCACGCAGATGAAAGTTAAATAGTTAAAAAATTTAAATAAAGCATCAAGGCCCTGGTATCCAAGCAAGCATGGTCTCCTTGGTGATTGATACCTAATGACTTTCAAATTATTTGTCTTCCCTCCCTCCCTTTCTTCCTTCCCTCCTTTCCTCCCTCCCTCACCAGTGAGCATTTGCAGACAGCTTTCTCTGGCTCACCTGCTGGGCTGGCTCCGGGGATACGGAAACAGGGATAGGATGAGGTCCCTTTAAGACGCATTCCTCAATGACAAGAAGACAACGCAGAAAGCAACGAAGCTGGTAAAGAGACACTCACACGAACAAACACAGGGCTGGGGAAAGGGTAAGAAAGAGTCCCTCGCTTGGGAGGAAGGAGGTCACTGAATGCTTCTCTCTGCCCCCTCGGACTCCTGCTCACCCTCCCAGAGGCCACGGACAGTTCCGTAGGTGGCGGGACCCTGTGTCACTAATCCTGTCCTTGTGAGATTTTCACGTTGGCTCATTGTGCTCAATGACGATGAGCTCCTTGAGGACAGGGACATGTTGGGTTCATCTCAGCCTCTCCCGGGGCATCCCAGAGCCTGTCTTAGAGCCAATGAACATCTAGGTGCATTATATTAAGGTAGGGCAAGGCTAGATCGCACACAGGAAATTCCTCTAAGATTAATTAGGATAAGAACTCAGATGCATTCGCTATACTAGGAGCTCAGAGCACATGGCTTTGTTCAGTCGTCCCAATGACCACGGGGAAGGAGACATGTGTATACCCATTTGGCAGGCAAAGAAACTGAGTCCAGAGAGATGCAAGGCTGGCACGAGGCAATGCCTGGGGTGGGCAGCCTCCAGACTGCGGGGTCTGCACCACCCTCCATCCCACGGGCTGTGCTGCTCCTGCCCTGCGGCTGGGAACCCTCGTCTTGGCTTCCCTCTGTGCACCCCCTTTTTCTCCCCCAGTGGAGAGTCAGGCAGAGCTCAGCGCTGTGTGGACTCAGCTCTACCACCCTCCCCTTGCATGCACAGACCTCGCCAGAGAGGGAACTGCAGAGGCATGAGGAGCAGCCTTGACGGGCAGGGCTGACGGCGTCAGGCGTTTCAGTGACAGGAGATTAACCCAGGGCTCCGTGGATCCGGGGCCGACAGACAGGTGTGACAGGAGGGCACAGGGTTTCTCACACCGCTGGTGCCCTTCTGGAGCGAGCAGAGCGGAGCTGGGGTGCACTGGAGGCTAGGCTGTCCCCGAGGCCCCTGAAGTGTGAGCGACAGCTCCCTGCTGCTCAGGCACCTGCTGGTGGGTCCTCGGCACCACAGCCGGGCCAGCAGGAACCGGGCCGATTTCACACGCTGGCTCCAGGAGGGGCCCACGCCTGGTTCCAATCCCAGCTCCGCCACTTGGCAGCTGAGAGATCTCGAGCAGGTGACTTCACCTCTCTCAGCCCCAAGTTCCTCATCTCCCAAATGGGGATAAGAGCTTTCCATGGGGTTGATGTGGGATTTAACAAGATCACAATCCACGTACAGTGCCTGGCCTATAATAAGTGCTCAATAAAGACTGTTAGCCCTATCTCATAGAATCTCCGAGCGTAGAATTCAACTAACCCACAGGTCACCTAACTGGCATGAAGGTCCAATCCAGGCTGCCACCTGTTTTTTTTTTTTTATTTCAGCATATTATGGGGATACAGATGTTTAGGTTACGTATGTTGCCCTTGCCCCCCCGCATTAAGTCCGAGTTTCAAATATGTCCATCCTTCGGGTGGTGCGCATTGCACTCTTTGTGTATCACATACCCGTCCCCTCCTCCCTCCTCCCTCCTCCCCCTCCCCCCTGCCCAACATCCAATAGATGTTATTCTCATATGTGCACTTATGTGTTGACCAGTTAATACCAATTTGATGCCACCTGTTTTTAAGTTTGGCTGAAATCTAAGAGTGGTTTTTATACTTTTCAATGGTTTGAATAAGATTTTTTTAAAGGGTGATATTTTGTGGCACGTGACAATTCTGTGAAATCCCTTTTTCAGTGTGCATAAATCAAGCTAAAATTGGAATACAGTTGCACCCCCCATACACGTCAGTATTGTCTACGGCCGCCTTGGTGCGACGATGGCAGAGTTAAGTAGTCAGGACAGAGGCCACGTGGCGGGGCTCTCAGGGCTTTCTCACCGCCACACTCGAGCCATTCGGGGCTGGATCATTCTTTGTGGTGGGGGCTGTGCCGTCCGTTGTGGGATGCTGAGCGGTGTCACCGGCCTCTTCCCATTAGTATCCCATAGCGCTCTCGTCCCAGGTGTGAGAACCAAACACATTTCCAGACACTAGGAGTGGAAAACCACCTCCACTTGAAAACTACTGCCATGCAGCCCACAAAACCTAAATTATTTACTATCCAGCCCTTTATGGAAAAAGCTTGCCAACTCCTTCCTTTCTGCACAATGGAAGAAACTGAGGCACAGAGACGGTGTATGTCTCACCCAGACTCACTCAGCTGGACAGGAGCTGCTTGGGGATTGTTGACATTATTTTCTCATTTTTTATATATTTGTTTCTCAGTGTTCTTTCTACTATATTACTCAGCCTCCTGGGTAAGAAGATTTTTAGCATTTAGGGAGTATAAATCAACAGAACTTTCACAGGAAAATTCGGCAATATAATTCAATAGCCTTGTAAATAAGCACACTCCATGACACAGAGATTATTCTTCTAAAAATGCACCTAAGGAAATAATCACGGATGCTCACAAAGCTCTGTAGCTGCGCAGACTGTTCTGCAGTTATAGAATGTCCCTAAATTAGAAGACAATGCAAATGTCAAATAACAAAAGAATGGGGAAATAACACAGAGGACATATTATGAGATACTCTGAAACCATCAGAAATGATCCCAGTTAGAAAACACACATACACATAGCATTCCAAATACACACACACACACACACACACACACACACACACAGCATTCCAAATACACACACACACACACACACACACACAGCATTCCAAATACACACACACACAGCATTCCAAATATACACACACACACACACAGCTTTCCAAATACACACACACACGCACACACACAGCCTTCCAAATACACACACACACACAGAAATGCTGGAGACATATATATTTCAACGCGTTAGTAAGAAGTCTAAGTAGTGAGATTACTTCTGCAATAAACCATTATTAGCATCATCAGTATTGTGGTGTAAAAATAACAGTGCTGCTGATTCTAATTTTTTAAAATATGTCTATTTTTAATAACAATGATTTATGCAGGTTACAGTCTAAGCGACTGTCTAAGATTATATATCCTTATGAAAGTTATAATATCTTATAATATTGTAAGAATATAATATCCTTATGAAAGTTATAATATTCTCCTGCAAAGACAAACTAACACTCTACATATTTGTTGTCTATGAGCCTGAAATCATAATGAAAATATCTTAAAGAATGTGCTGACTCTAATTTTAAAAAGAACATGACAGTCACCTCTCTTCCCCGCCCTTCCTCCTAACCTCAGCACCACCTGTGGGCTTGGAAGGTGTACGGGGAACTCTGGGAGAAGCAGGAGCCCCTGAAGGAAGCTTGATTGGTTCTGATTTACACAAGAAAGCTTCGAAAGTCAGTCATACTGGGTGTGGCGAGGCCACGGTTAGCATATGGTCTCTGGGAAAGTTTCCAAACCAGTCAAATCAAGGCGTGTATCTGAGCTTGATACAAATCTGTCAATGCTCGAAAAGACACATGCACGTACGTATGTATCCACTTCAGGTCACCGGCTGTCAGTAAGCAGGGTGACGAGTGGATGGGACGTGGCGTGATTATGGTGGAGCCAGCTTATGTTCATGGCGTATAGGATGGGGACAGTGAGTGGACACCTAAGGGACCCAGGAGCCAAGCTTCATGACTTGGCCAAGAACAGGTCCTAAGCAGAGATGAAGGCGGAATCCAGTACTCAAGCAGCAGCGTAGAACATCTCTAACAATCACTTCCCGAACCCATGATCAAGTGGAGAACCAAGACAATCCTAACAGTGAGGATTCAAAATCACATTTGCATCTAGTCCTAAACGCACAGACACAGGCTACAACATGGATGAACCTTGAAGACATCATGCTGAGTGAAATACCCCAGTCACGAAAGCACAAATACTGTGCTTTCCCCACTCATGTAAGGTACCTGAGCAGTCAACTGCATACAGACAGGAAACGAAATGGTGGGTGCCAGGGACTTCGGGAAGGGGGGATGGGGAGTAAGCGTTTAATGGGGACAGGGTTTCAGCTGAGCAAGATGAGGAAGTTCTGGCGATGGACGGTGGTGGTGGTCGCACAACAGTGCGAATGTAATTAATGCCACAGAATTATACACTTAAAAAAATGGTTGAAATTTTATGTTATGTATGTTTCACCACAATAAAAATACTCAAAAAAAATCCCTTTTGTGTTTTCCTTTGGAAGGAACGATGCAATTCTTTTTGCTAGAAAGTTTCTTTTCTCCACGGTCGGTGCAGACAACACTTAAATGCCTTTGCATTCCCTGTGAAAAGAACCCGACGCTTGCTAGCAAATAGGAAATCTAGCTTGTTCTGAGATATATGAATGGGCAATTCACAGAAGAAAAGCCGATGGCCGATACATCTATGAAAAAATCCTTAACCTCACTAATAATTAAATAATGGCAGATTAAAACAGAACCATTTTTCACCTGTCGAGCTGGAAAACCTTGATACAGATTGACAGTATCAGGGTTGGTGATAGTAGAGGAAACGACTCTCTCATGCTCTGTTGGCGGGACTGTAAATCTGTCTGACCTTATTGGAAAGCAGTTGTTGGCATCTGTCAAAGTTCTATATGTGGCCAGGTGCAGTGGCTCATGCCTGTAATCTTAGCACTCTGGGAGGCCGAGGTGGGAGGATGGCTTGAGGTCAGGAGTTTGAGGTCAGGAGTTTGATAATAATGGTTGCAGTTAAGAGAAAAAAAGTATCTTAAAAGAAAATCTATTCTATTCTAATCTATTCTATTCTCTGTCTGCTAGAGATCTAGGTGTCCCTTCTCCTCACACCCCCAAGAAAATGAGGAAGAGCAAGACCCCATCTCTACTAAAAATAGAAAAATTAGCTGGACATAGTGGTGCACTTCTGTAGTCCCTGCTACTGGGGAGGCTGAGGCAGGAGGTTGCTATGAGCTATGATGACGCCACTGCACTCTACCTGGGGTGACAGAGTGAGACTCTGGCTCAAAAAAAAAAAAAAAAAAAAAACAAAGAAAGAAAGTTCTCTATGCATGTACACTTTGACCTAACAATTCTATGTCTGTTACTACATCGTACAGAAATACTGGTTTATCGCACATATCTCACTGGCCTCCCAGATTCTCCTGGCCTGTCTTCCAGACCCTCAGCTGATGGCTCTGTCTCAGTTGTCACCCTACAGGACAGCTCCATGTGGCCTGTGGGGTTTTGTCACCTGAGGCTGATCAGCGGCACACCCAGAGTCTCTGGCACCTCCCACGCTGGACTCAGATGTGACACCCAGCCACAAGGCATGGGGTCTAGCCTCCAGGAGCAGCGGCCACACAGGCTGGATGACACAACGTACAGGTGCGGGAGAGCTAACACACTGCGGGTGAACCCTGACCGCTGGAAGACAGGATGGGAGAAGGGGTTGGGCAGATCCATTCTCTGCCCCTTCCTCTCTTCAACGGCCAGTTCCTGAGGCAGGGCTTCTCTGCACAGCCTGTCTTAAGACGTCCCATGTGGCTGAGCAGATGCAGCTGTTGAGCGATTGGCTGTGTCTCTTTGTGGCTCATAGTGAAGCAATGGCCAGTGTGGTAATGCGCCATCTTGCATTGCTCTCCCTTCTTCTCCATCCCTCACTCTTAATGCCCCGGGGTTGCACCTACCACATAAAGCATTAACACTTAATCCTTGCCTCAGGCTCCGCGTTCTGAGGGAGGCTCAAACAACTGGCATGATGCTCAGAGATCTATAGGCAAGCCATTGTGGCACTGATACAGTGAAAAGTTCAGTAAAATAGGGTTGCAAATAAATATGGTATATCCACAGTATAAATTATTGCATGTCGTTAATGCCATAAACATATATGTGCTGATATGAAAAGATGGCCTTGGTATAGTGTTAGGTGAAAATAAACGAGGTATAGAATACCCATTTTAATAAAGTTAAAATAACAGAACATTGCTGCGTGTGTAGAAAAAAATTTAAGAGGGATATACCCTTAGACTGGTTTCTAAGTGGACATATCCCAGTGGCAGTATTTGATTTTTTTACTTTATGTATTTGTGTATCATTTAAATTTGTTGCAATAAACATAAATTACTTCTTGTAATTTAAAAAAGGCAATGTCTTAAAAACCCAGAGAAAGTTTGTCCTGAAGATAAGATACACAGAAGAAAATACACAAATGGATAATTAAGAATTGACCGTATTTGTTTGGCTAAATGGAAAATGCTCTGAAACTCTCCCGACCACATCTCCCTGGGTGGGTGGCTCGAAACTCCAGTTCACTACCTGATAAAATGTGAATTTAATATCACTATTAGGAGTAAATGATTGATCTGGTTGAAAAAGGAACCTAACTGAAGATAAAAGGGAAAGCCATTGATATCTCCATGTGGAGAAAGGTCTCTTAATATCTTTCTGTCAGAGTTTTGAGGAAACTTGGGGAGAGGAAAACGAATCAACATCAGAGGGCTGCCTTTTAATTTACACCCGTGAAATAATTCTGACGGTCTTCATAAGTGTTTAACTAATGTTTATTCTGGAAATGTCACCATTGCCTCTGAAATTTACTTTGATATTCTCTGAGTGTTACCTCTCTATTAATGTGTGAGCTTGCAAAGAGTTGCTCTGTGTTTCGTGTCTTGACATCTTTTTTGATGTGCCAGGACTTAGCTTGAATTTCATAATAATGGTTGCAGTTAAGGGAAAAAAAGTATTTATTCTATTCTAATCTATTCTATTCTCTGTCTGCCAGAGATCTAGGTGTCCCTTCTCCTCACACCGCAACAAACATACTGGAGACACATAGGGTACCCTTGGCCCCTGGGGTGATCTCCACTACAGTTGACACACTTTGGGAGCAAGAATCTCTGAATAACAGTAGAGGTGACCACCCACTCTCTTCTAGCAAGACACACCCTGAGTACCAAGAAAGCATATTCCCTCTTCTTCAGTGACATATGCAAACATCATATTCCTCTTTGGTCTAGAAGAACTTGCAGTGCTTTAAAGATGTTGGGGTGTCTCAGGCGCTGGGGTTAAGACCTGCTCAACAACCCAGGACCTTGAGGAAGAATGGTATCTGCTCACCAGTGTTAAATGCTTTGCTGTTCCTTGCTGTTGGCCCCCATTACCTGTCTATCCCCAACTCTTTGGTCTTCAGTAAGTTTATGATGATGTCATAATCAGAATATTACTATGTCTGCCTTGGGACAAAGATGAGAGAGACCATGCAATGTAGAGAGATGGTGACTAGCTGCCATTTCATGAGGATACTGGAGCAGCCCTGCAGAAAGATTCTTGGGGAGAGGCACTGAAGCTTCCTGCCCAAAGCTATCGCCAACTTGCCATCTTGGAAGTGGGTGCTCCAGCCTCAGTCAAGCCTTCAGATGAGACTGCGGCCCCAAGCGATATACTGACTCTATCTTCATGAGAGATCCTTATCCAAAACTTCTCAGCTAAGCTGCTCCAAAATTTCTGACCCACAGACAGGCTGGAATAATAAGTGTGTATTTCTGTGTTAAGCCACTAAGGTTTGAGATAATTTGTTCTGCAGCAGATAATACATAGAGATCTTAAAGAAAACTTTTAATGCCTACAACAGTGAGTCAAAAATATTTTTCTAAATGTTTTAATAATAATTCAATTCGTTCCATAAATGAATAAATTTGGGAAAAAAAGATAAGAAAGGTATCGGCAAAAATCAAAATAAGCAAGTAGCCCTCTAGCCCCCATGACCCAAAAGAGGACAACATTTTCTCCATTCACATAGTATGAGGGCTTGAGTTATTTTATATGGATGTTAAAGAACTAGGTAACTTCAGAAGGCTATTGAGCTTGGGATGCTGGGTTCTCGTGCCTACTTTTTTCTCTGGGAATATGAGGAAGAAAGATGGAAGGAAACATCAGAGAACTAATGGACACTGTGATACGCAACCCCGATGTCCCCTCCCAGAAACATCCCTTCACTAATGAAAACATGCCCTAAGTCACCCTCCCTCCTTGGGGGTTGCCAACTGGTCAGTGAGGTCATACAGAGACCTGAGCCCTTTGTCTCAATTCAGAACAGCTCTGTGTTGTGAGTCCAGCTCCTGAGCACCCTGAGAGGTTGGACAAGGTCTTTATTGAGATGGATTCACAGCCCAACTTCTCCTTCTGCCCAGCCTTGCTCCTTCACTCCCCCACCGATGCCGCTTCCAATAATGCTCCCTAACGAACTTCCAACACACTAACCTCCTTCTCGGATTCTGCTTCCCAGGAATCAACCTGTAATGTGTGGCAAATCTGGGAAAGAAGGCTAGGCATCATGATTCACCTCCCTTTTTTTCCTTCCCGCCTTCATTTCATTCTTCTGTTCTTTCATTCTGCGTCTGCTTGCAGGGAATGAGCAAAGGCTGAGAGCCCTGCGTTAACCAGGAATTGGATGCAGGGCACCGCGTTTAGCAGGTCTGCTAAGGTGTCCCTGGATGTGGTTTTCTTTGTGTTCATCTTGTTTGGGGTTCAAGGTACTTGTTGAAGCTGTAGCTTGATGTGTTTTGTCATTTTTGGAAAATTCTCAATCTTCCTTTCTTTCTCTCCTCTCCCTTTGAAATCTCGATTACAAATATATTAGACCTTCAACGGGCCCCATATATCTTGCAAACATTCTTTTTGATATTTTCCCTCTGTTTTTCCCTTTTTGCTTCAGTCTGGATATTTTCCTCTGACCTGCACTCTAGTTCACTAATTCTCTCTTCAAGTATGTCTAATGTGCTGTTAAACCCATGTAGCGACCTGTTAATTTCCCACTTATTGGATTTTTCAGTTCTAAAATGTGCATTTGATTTTTTCATCGTTTCCAGATCTCTGAGATTTTCCATCTTGTCATCTAATATCTTATATATCTTAATCATATGTCTTATGATGAAATACAAGCAATCAAAAATAACCACTGATAAGTGCAACAACATGGATGTATTTCAACAACATCATGCTGAGTGAAAGAAGCAAGACACAAAAGAGTACATGTTGTACGAATCAATTTTGATGAAATTCTAGAAAATGTACAGTAATCTTTAATGACAGTGAGTGAATGATGGGTGTGGGAGATGGAGGAACTGACTGCAAAGGGGGTGAGAACATTTTCATCATCCTGACTTTTTGAAGTAATGAAAATATTCCATGTGTTCATTGTGGTAGCATTTATACAGGTGTATGCACTTGTCAACCATATGTTCAAATGGGTACAATTTATTATACCTCAATACTGTTGCTTTTTCAAAAATGTAAATTAAATCCAGACCAGTCGGGAAGACAGCTCCTAATTCTGGCAAATCCTAGGACACAAGAATTAAATATAAATCAAATCATGTTAAAATAAAAGAAGATAAAGTCCATGTTTGATAACATTGCATCTTTTCAGGGTCTGGTTTTCTGGTTTTTTTTTTTTTTTTTTTACCTCCTGGTTTTCAGTCATGTAGTTTTGCCTCCTAATATGCCTGGTAATTTTTTTTTATTGAATTCCTGAAATTGTGCATAAAAATTTAAGGAGATAATTTGAGTTTCTGGATGATGTTATCTTTCTCCAGAGAGGATTTAAATTTTGCTTCTGGCAGGCAGTTTGGAGAGAGACAAGTCACATTAATGCAAATTGGAGCAGATTTGATCCTGGGCTTCATTTTTATAAGGACTGTTCTATTTCTATCTTACCCTTACTCACAGAGTGTAGCCTATCAGGGTCCTACTAGACACATTGCTATTTACCAGAGTCCCCCTTCACTCGATGGACCTGGAGCACCAACATTTGTCCCTAAGCAACATGAGCTACAAGAAGTTCTGCTCATCTTCTGAGTCTTGTTGCCACCATTTGGAATCAGCAAGCACCTTGAGGGGAAAAGCAGCATTAACTTTGGGTCACCTTTCTGTGCCTCCTTTCTTTCTGGGATTATGGCCACTCAAGTCTTCATTACCTTGGTAGCTTGGTAGCATGCTCATCAAATAGATTTTTTAAAAAAATATTATTGGGAGGCTGAGGCAGTAGGAT
>CAUYSK010126288.1:0-10578 GCA_963575035.1 Avahi laniger | reverse complement strand
AGACATGAGGGGCACATGGTGACCCTGTCACCCAGCGCAGGAGGATAACAGAGATGTGCTGCGAAAGGTATCTGTGGTCTTCTTGCAGAGGAACGGCAGGGAAAATGCTCATTGTGGCTTCCTCTTTGCGTTTATTGTCACAATTCACCATTTCCAAAGGTGAACGGTCACTGGCAAGTTGCCCTGCCCATGGACAGCTGGGAGGGGCAGCGTGCTCCTCGCCTCGTCGTGTTCTTCCCTGTTGGCCCACAGGCACCTGCACCTCTGGAGAACCATAGGTTTCACCCACATCTCAAGGCTTGTGACCACAGCTTTAGGGCTGGGCATGTCCAGTGACGACTCACCTGACCTTCTTGCTGCAACTTCAAATGCCCTTTGGCCTAAGGACAGGAGGCACGATGCAACCATCACACCAGAAAAAAACAACAGCACAGCTGAAGTTGGCCAGCCTGCCGGGACTTCTGCTTTAGTGCCAGGGTTTCCAAACTCTGCTCTCAGGCACCCTGGGAAACTGTAGTGAACTCACAGGGGTTCCATGGGGTAATCCTCATTTTCAAGGGAGACACAGCAATGTTCAGCATGCATCAGACACTGTGCAAACGAGCTCAAGGTAACTCACAATTTCAATATTCACTATTTCAACAGAATCACTCTGCGTTCCTTTTGATGGTATCATATATCTTTACAGAGCTGGCTTTTCGGCAGCTGCTAAGATGAAAAGCAAGTACTATGCAAAACCAACACAGAACAGGAATATGAGAACAGTGGTTCGAATCTGATTTCAAGCTTCGAGAATCATGTGCAGGGCTCCATAGCCATGCACAATCCATTAATAACCACGTAGGGTTAAGCATGAAATAAAAATGTTATTTTCTCTTTCCAATATTTTGTATTAACTTTTCAAACAACTATTAAGTTGTTAAAACACAAACATTAAGGTGTCGGATGTAACTATGTAATGAATGGAACAATTAGGTATTTCTTTTGGCTTAGAAGCCTTACTGAACACCAAGAGTGTCCTGAACCAAGAAAGTTTGGAGTCTCTATCTCAGTACATTATCACATTTTTAGTAATCGTTCTTCCCTGAAATTTCACTAGGATTCCCGAAGCTAAGGACGATGACAGTGTTGATGACAATAGCAGCAGCAGTAACAGTGGCCAGCATGCACTGAGCGCTACTGTGTGCCACGTGCTATGTTAAGGGTCTCAGGCATTATTTCATTTGCATGCTTTGTTCAATTTACTTCATTCTATGTTCCTTAACCCAGAAAATGTTAGTCCTAATTTTCCCCAGAGCTTTCTGCCCTAGACCTATTGGAGACAATTTAGAAAACAGTTATTTCTTGTGATAAATTCGATAGAAAAACACTAAAACTTTTTTTTCCTGAAAGTTATAAAACCAATTTTCTATTCCCTGATGCATTTTCAACAACCCACACATTTTTTTAAAAAAATTACCAATCTCTTCTAAAGCTTCTAAAGTACATAAATTTTCTCCAGAATCTTCAGTAGAAATTAATTGCCCAAAATTAATTTAGCACTGGTCCATGGGATGCATTGCAGAGAATATGAAAACACTTTAATGCAGGGTCCCTACCCTCAAGAGACTTACAATCTGGTTTATACATGAGACAACTACAAGAAAATAAAAAACAGTATATACTAAATGGCCACGTAAGGAGGGCTAGGCTAAAAATATTATATAGAGAGAAATGAGCCCTAAGATTGAATTGTCACAGATGAGGCCCATCTGCAACTTGCCTTTCTGTCTCATGTCTCTGTTGCTATAAACAACCTTCTCCTCATTTCTAGGGGCCAGCCCATCTCTGCTGGTAAGTCAAACGCTTCCATCTGTTCTAAGACACCTTTTTTACTCAAAGGGAAACTTTGCTTCTCAGGAAATCACTACCATTTTAAACATCATCAAAGATTAATTTTCCCCTTGCCTATAACCTTACTAACTATGGTATACCCAACAAAGGAGATGATTCCATAACTGCATTGTGCCTTTCAGCTTTTATAATATTTCCTTGTTTCCTTCTCCAGTCCAACTTTAAATATATTTCACATACACACATTATGATCCTTTGTCTCTATGGCTTCAGTATCAATTTTTTGCTTAAGCCTCGTATCTGTCTTTGTCAGTTAATTACTAGTGCCATTTTCAAGTTTATCCATTTAACCATTCAATGCCTATTCAGTAAGTGTCCGCTATTATGGAGATAAACTAATGAACAAGAAAGACATGGTGACTTCTCTCACAGAGACTAGTGAAGTGCATAAACAAGAAAGACATATTTACTATATACTGGGAACATTGCTAAGATTAATAAAATGGCAAGGTGCCATGAGGATCAAGGTGGTCAGGGAAGGCTTCCTGGAGGAGGTGATGTGTACATTGAGTATTGCTAGATGAGAAGATGTTACATGAGTGTGAAAGGAACAGAAGATATTTCATGCAGAAAGAATCCAGACTCTAAATTAGAAAGAATGTGACACATTCCAGAGACTAAAATTAGTTTAGTAATACTGAATGTAAAGTAGGAGGGAAGTGACTTCAAGAGGAGGGTGGGAGAAATATATGAGAATTAGGCAGGGAAGATAATGGGGAGACAGGGAGTGACTTTATGTAGGTAACAACATTGTAAGATTTGTGTTTTTAAAAGATCATTTTGGCTGAGTTGTGGTGAATGGAGGGAAAGGTGAGAGGTGAGATTGGAGGCAGGGAAGTGAGGACTAGACAGACAGTGCTGGGGGCTTGACTTACGGATGCAGCAGTGAAGATGGAAAGAAGTGGGTTGGAGACAGGACTTTACAGGACTTGGAAGTGTTCGGATGCTGGCGATGAGAGCGAGTTAGGCATCAAGGATGGTGGTCCCATTTACTGAAATGGGAAACATAAGAGAAATTGTGGTTTCACTCCTTGAAATGGAAAATAGAATACAAAATTATTTTTGTCTGGGACAGGAAAAAATGAGCTATCTCTGGTACATTTAAGTGAAGAATTGGGGGTAGAGGTCAAGAGAAAGGGACAGAGTTATAGATCTTGAATCTATAGAACCTGTAGAAGATAACTGACAATTCTACTGGACAAATTCAAAGGTATTATTTTTTAATTTAAATTCCTCTGGCCACCTCTTTTACTTTGGACATAGTTGATCATCTTCTTGATAACTGTTATACGTTTGCTTTCACAAATATTCTCCTTTCTATTTAGCATGTAATGACCTTGATAGAAATTAAGCTTCTTTCCAGAGTTTCATAGGACTTATATTGAATTATACAAAGAAGGAAAGAAAAAGGAAGAGAAATAGTAGGAGAAAGAGGAAGCGGTGGAGAATGAGAAGAAGAAAAGTCCAGTTTAGACCTGCATATATTGTACCAATCAATTAATTCTTTTAACATCTATAATATTTATTATCATGCAGGTACATATTTGATTAGATGCTGGAGAGACAGTGGTGTCTTCTGATGCTAACAAGCTGGTTAGCTGGATCAGAAGGTAAACTTTCAGTAAATAATTAACCACATTAATCTATAACTGTACCTTATTTTAAGTGCTACGAAGTGAACACCTGTGAAAATTGTGATACTCAATGAGTAGTTCATGCACAAGTGGCATCAGCATCACCTGGGACCTTGTTAGAAAGCCAGAATCTCAGTATCCACCCAAGAAGTACTGAGATTGGATTTGCATTTTAACAAGATCCCTGGGGGATTTGCATGCACATTAAAATTGGAAACACACAGCTCTAGAATTCACAGGGCTACGAGAGAAAACAACAGGTGGACCTGAACCCATCTTGTGGGGCAGGGAAGGGCTCCCTGAAAAAATGGCCTCTGATTAACCTAGAGAGGTTGGCAGGGGCTAGACTGTACAGAGCCCTGCAGGCCATGTCGAGGACTTTTATGGTTTTCTTAAGAGCATCCCCAAATGTTTAAAGGTTGCATTAGTCAACTATGGTTGCCATAACAAAGTACCATAGCATGGGTTGCTTATACAACAGAAATTTATTTTCTCACAGTTCTAGAGGCTACAAGTCCAAGATCAGGGCGCCAGCATGGCCTCATTCTGGTGAGGGCCGTCTTCCTGGCTTGCTGGGGGCTGATTTCTAGTTGTGTCTTCACATCATAGAGAGAGAGAAAGAGAACTCTTTCTGGTGTCTCTTCTTATGAGATGCAAATCCCATCACGAAGGTCCCATCTTCATGACTTCATCTTAACTTAACCACCCCCCAAAGGACCCATCTCCTAATATCATCATATTGGGGGTTAGAACTTGAGCATATAAATTGCAGGGGGACACAATTTCATCCACAGCAAAGGTTTTACCAAAGGAGTGTGGAAAAGTCAGGTTTCTGTTTTTGAATTCCTGTTGTGGCTGAAGCGTAGAAAAGGGTTCGTAGGGGTCAAAAATGTATTCAGGAGACCAGCTAAGGGGCTATTTCAATAGTCATGGTGAAAGCCACTGTGATCGCCTAGACAAAGCTGTTTGGCAGAGAGGGAGCAAAGTGAAACATTTCTAAATATTTAGGTGTTAAACTTGACAGACTTAGATAATGGATTTCAAATGGTGGTTGGGAGAGGAGGGCCAGGAACGACTGCCAGGTTTTTGGCTTGTGCAACTGGACACATATGATATCAATTCTTGAGATAGGAATCATGAAATCGGCAAGTTTGCTCATGGCATCTTGCTAAATGCAAATACCAATAAGAATGATGGCTATCATTAGTGAGCATTTATTATGCGCCAGCCAGCCACTATATAGATGTTTTGTGTGCATTATCTTAACCAATATATGACACAAAGTTTGCTTTCTGAGATGGAAAGAGCAACTCAGGCAAGCTAGTTACACAAGACCACATTGTTAAGGGTGTCAAATGGTCTGGTACAATGAACAATGCAGAGTGCATTCATAGGAGCACATCAGAGAAAATAATGCAGCCGGAGAAGAAAAGACAGAAGAAAGGGAATGAGAACTGAGGTCTAAAGATTGAGTAAGGCAGAACTAACCTTGACTCCGTCCAGAAGTTCACTCAGGAAAACAGTGGAGGAGAAGTTGAATAGAAAGGGAGAGGCCACATTAGGAAGGACCTTGAAAGTCTATGATTCTGATTTTATAGAGAGAAGGATTTGAGTATGAAAGGAACATGACTTTACATGACTTAAGAAACCGGTCTGGCAATAGGGGAACTTGAGGATGAGGAGGCTTCAGTCCCAGAGGCCATCTTATTAGCATTTGTTATATAACAGGTCAGAGTCCTGCACTAGCTGGAAGGGAAGATCAACAACATCACTGGATGAGAACTGGGGAATGTGTCAAAGATGACTAACGTTTCAGGACTGAGATTCAGGGAGCGGTAGTTTCTAAATCAGGATCAGAGGGAGATGAGGATGAGGAGAATCGTAAACCTGTGACTACCCATTCACATGCAGTATCACACTAAGTATTTTGATATTTTAACATAATTTTCTACCTGCTCGACCACAGAGCTAATTTAAATTCTCAGAAAAAAATTACAGTAGATGAAAGCCTGCAAGGTGTGATATTTGATGGATTTTCATGGGGAGAAAAAAGAGTATTATAAGTATAAACGCTGAGAGAAGTAAAGCATGGTATTCTATGGAGAAAGTGGCCTATCAAGCATATGAAACATTGTGTTTTTAAGATCCAATTGGCAAAATAAAAAGAAACTATTATATTCCATCCTGTTAACTGTATTACAGATGCATTTTTATAACAGTTCCTTATAAAAATAGTGCATTACGTTAAACCTTTCAGATGAATAGGGGCTTTGTTCTGCCTTGGTCTAGTCATGTAACCATCATGCTTATTTTTTTTATATTGAAAATGTTTTGTTTAGTGGAAGGAAATTGTGTACTTCATGTGTTTTCTAAATGCCATATGTTTTTGTTTTTGTTTTCAAAGCATGCAAAGATACTGTTAACTGGGAAAAATAAATAAATAACTCTTAGTAACCTTCCTATTTCTCTTTTTTCTGCTTTATCTTAGAGAACTCTAGTACCTCCTAGAACATTTTTTGTAGAATGTCACCTCACGGTGGCCCTAGGATCATGTGTCATGTGTATGCAACAGTAAACCCCTTCCTGTAATCATTGCTTCATTAATGACAATGTGAACCAATGAACAATATTTTTCAAACGGCATCTAAGATGGTTAAGGCACACCTAATCTTCTTGTTGGTGCCTACCAAGAGTAGAAAGAAGGGTAATGTATGGATATCAATTTTATTGTTCAGCATTCCCTAATTGAAGTCCTGAGTGGTCTGAAAACTTAGATGAAAGATAAATGGGCTACAGTAATTAACCATTGCAATAACAGATGTTCTACAGGCAAAGTGTGTGTGCTAGAGGAGGGACAAGCGTGTTTTGATTTTGAATATGCACTTGGGCCAGCTCATTCTCCCTCAATAATGGAAATCATATGTAAATGTTTTGCACGGTACTAATTTCCATGGCAGACGTTGAATTGGTTTCCTTTTCCCCTTTAAAAAATATGCATACATACGCTTTGTCAAACAGTTCCATGACTCCAGTTTCATGCACAACCTGGATTTCTTTGGAATCTGCGGAGTTTTGTATTTTCCGAAGTGTTCACGATGCAGCTGCTAGCTTCGAGCTGGCTGTCTTAAAGGGTGTTTCCTGCGCTACCCCTCTCTCTGGTCTGCCAATTAAGTGGCACTTTGTCTTGGTGCTATGATTGCTTTCTTCTGAGAGGGAAATTCCTCTTTCATCAGTATGGATGCACTGTTTTCACACACTGCAAGTGCTGTGTTGCTGTGTCAGTCATCCTATTAGGGCCAGTTTCAGACGAGTAGGGCTGACGAACTGGCCGGGGATTGGCTGGCCCCGGCTGGGAGGGGTTTGCTGGAAGGAAGGGCTGCAGCTTACAGCAACAGAGTTTAGACTGTCTTTGCTTCATCATCTGAAGGTAAAATTTTCCAGATACGGCAGGCGGCTTTCAGAGTACAATAAACAGGGAATGGGAACTATTTACATGGAAATTTCTTCCTCATGATGTAGTGGAGAAGCCTCGGCCACTTGATTCTGCCAGATGTTCCTGGGGTTACTGTAAATGGAAAGGACAGGCAGAGCTAAACAAGGTAGGAGAATCATCGCCTCCCCCTCCTCCTTTTTTTGAATGTTTAAAGAGTTTGCTGCAGTATGCTGCATTCCATGTGTGTTGCTTAGAGGAGCCAGGGAAACTGGATTCCACTAATTCAAACGGAATACTTGCGGGGGACCCTGGAGTTTTACGTAACATTCTGATCTGAGAAAAAGAAATGGCAAAGCTTAAATCTATGCCGCCTGTTTGGGGTGAGGCATCAGATCGAGTTTTTATTCAAAGCCTAGATTCCTTTATTATTCAAAAAAAATATTTGAATTCTTGAAAGCATTCTTATTTTCTTGTTATTGAAAATTGTCATACTGCCATAGTTAGCTCCCAAACAGATAAAGTTTATATTCATCCTATTATTTGAAAACAGACTTGCAATTAAGAATAATAATAATAATAAAAAAACTTCATGGTAAATAATTATGGATTAAATGTTTGGCCAAACATATGTCAATTCATTAAAAATGAGGGACCTAGCTAGCTCTACAATGCTACGGCTCTAATTGAGTTTCAAAAACACATTTTTAACAACCTAGCAAGAGGTAGCTTTCTGGCAAGTTTTTGATACTGTAGTTCAATGTTTACATTTCTTTTTCGGGCATGTCTGAGCCTTTGTTTCCAGCTTAAAAGTGGAACCATTATATTCAAAAGTAAAGCTGGGTTAATAATGCTTACTGCAATTATCTGATCTTTATGCATTTTTAATGAGAACACACAGCCAGCAGAATAATTTAATGAGGGCAGGCTAGCTTTTAAAGCTGTGTTTTCACTATGCCGAACCATATCAACTTTCTTGCCGAGAAGCAGCAGTGGGAAATGATGGAGAAGATTTATTTTTAACACACTTGGCCCAGGAGAAGGAAAGGATATATTTGCTAAAGAATTCTTTCTGCCCTTTTCCGTTTTAAATTTCTGCCAGGCATGAGGAAACTGTGCGTTTTTGTTAGGCCTCGGAAGCATGTGTTTACAATAAACGTGTAACATTTTTAGAATAGTTAGCAAGCACTGAAGCGAAGTAAAAAAATCTGACTTGCCTAACCACCACCACCTTGAAACATGACTGTTCCTTTAAAAGACAAAGGTTAAGTGGAAAGATATTTGTTAATTGGACAGTATGTGCATTTGGGGGACAATATGGTAAAAAAAAAAAAAAACAAGGCAGGGGGACATTCTCATAATCTTTAAACAAGAGGAAGTTTCTTCAGCTAGCCTGCTTGTTTCATGAGGAACAGTAGAGGCACCCATTTAAATAAGGGCAATGCCACGTAGATTCTTCTAGACTCACTGTTTTTACTTTCAAGGAGAAGTGCAGGACACTAGCCCAGAACTTCTGACGTCATCCCCCAACTATTTCTGCTGTGTGTTCCTTTATTCGGGCTTGTGGAGAGAAATATTTCTTTATGTCCTGGCCAGGAACATTCTAACTCCCAGTTGGCAGGACTTGAGTTATGTCTTCATATTTTAGCCTGTCCTTTGTAAACCCTACGACAATCCCCCTCATAAATAGGTTATCTTCTCATACCTGCCTCACGTTCGGCCAGTCAGTGCAGGTTTTCTGCAGGGTTTCTGGCTGGGCTGGCAGAGAGCAGTGGGGAGCGGAGCACGGCTTTTTTTTTCCTGGACTGACTTCCCCTTGGTGCAGCCCCGCACTGGCACGTGGGTGCACAGTCCCCAGGACCCCATTCCCAGTTCCCCCAGAGCCATTATTTAGGATCCAGGCTGTGCCACCAAGTTCACGGCTGGTTGTGATGGTGGGAACAGCTGCTTTCATAGAAAAAGCAACATACCCTAGTGCAGATGGCCCCAAGGAAAGAAGTCTAATGCTGCAGGCTGTGAATCCCACGTCACAGGTGGCAACCTTGGCCTCAGGGCTCAGGGGAAGGTTAATGTTTACTAAAGAGCCTTTTAAGAAAGAATTTTGGTTAGAACACATTGGAGTTCTCGGGAGTTCCCAATGCTAGTTCGCGTCCTCCTTCCAACTACTTACGTAGCCTTGAGCAAGAGCCTACCTCAATTTTCTGTCTCTTAATAGAGTTGAATAATACTTGCTACACTTTCCCTCATAAATTAGCATTTTGAGAGACCTTGACCTTGTACCAAAAAAAAAAGTTGTTTGTCTCTTGGCACAATGAGCTATTTAAAGTACAAAGGGATAAACCTTGGTATTAAGAAACTGTTGGCAAATGCCTTAGGGTATTAAGACACATAGACATACATACAAAACTCTTCATTGTACTTTGTGCTCCTATAAATTTTCTAGGGATATTTATCCTTAGACCCACAAATAAAATTTCCAAGGAAATTGGAGCATTGTGATTTGCATTTTCCCCATCAATCTCGACTAATATACTAAAAGCTGTGCAAACTAGACTGTTCTAGACACAGGCCTTGCAGTGCCCAAAGCATTTAGTGTCATTTTTCCTTTGACTTCTGTGTTAAATTTGTGAAAGTGTAGTGAATAAGAGAAAGGGAGAAAAATATGCGTGTGAAATATACTGGTTATATAGCTTTCCTGGTTAACAGCCTGCCTTCTCTCTGCTAGTTGTTTTAATTTGCTGTTGCTATGGTGAAAACAAATCAATATCACATGGCTACGAGCCAGTCCCGCGCTCGGGGAGCGCCATAGAAATTCAAGATCAGGTACTCAAGATTCCAAGCAAGAACGGGGGAAGAGAATTTAGACAGTAAGCTTCAGAAAATTCCTTATAGTGAAATGAGTAGCAGCAACCTTGCCTGCATTTTCTCTTCTTCTCTTCTTTCACTTTCTTAGCAACAACAAGAAAAAGATGGGAAGGAAGGCATGTTGATTTGTTTACATTTCCAAAATGACAAACACAAATCATCCACACGGAATTAGGTTGTAGCATTGCAAAGGGTAAAAGATTCTGATTAATGAAAAGATGATATAACTGTAGGACATGTTGGCTGTTGCAAACATGGTCTGGAGGCCTTTAACATCTCCAGGTATAGCTGCACGGCAGAGCTGGCTGGGCCATGCTAGGCAGAAAAACCTGGCAAGTCCAGGGAGCAGGTGGGTGGTGGAGATAAGAGATATTATAGAAAGGTAGGGAGGTGTGAATATCAAAGTCAGCAAGCAGGAAAGTCGAGATAGAGCTGTAGGTCAAAAGTCAGGCCTGGTGAGCAGGCAGGATGGGAGAGGACATCTTGCCCTGTTCACAAAATCTGCCCAAGACCCAGCCTAAAGGCCTAGCAAGGAAAAAGAGGAAATGACTAAGGCCGGGTGCGGTGGCTCACGCCTGTAATCCTAGCACTCTGGGAGGCCGAGGTGGGCGTATCGTTCTGAGCTCAGGAGTTTGAGACCAGCCTGAGCAAGAGCGAGACCCCGTCTCTACCAAAAATAGAAAGAAATTAATTGGACAGCTAAAAATATATATAGAAAAAATTAGCCGGGCATGGTGGCACATGCCTGTAGTCCCA
>CAUYSK010126278.1:0-49031 GCA_963575035.1 Avahi laniger | reverse complement strand
AGCCTCAGTGGGCACCTTGACTGCAGCTTTGTAAAAGGCTGGAAGCAAAGGACCCAGCTAAGCCATGGGCCAGGATTTCCTGACCCACAGAAACTGTGAAATAATAAATGTTGCTTTAAGCCACTAAATGTGGAGTTAATTCAATATGCAGCAACAGATAACAAATACTGCCAGGAATGAGGACAAATAGTAAGGAGACCTCGCTGTGACCCACCTGAGCCATGCTATTGCTAAGCACAGCTAGTCATAGGATGATAATTTACATCTTGTCCCCATTCTCCTCTGCAGGTAGAAATGAAATTTTCTTGATTCTTTCATTAGGGGCGTATTTTCCTGTTACATAGAAATTAGCCTCATGAAATTTATTCGAAGTGTTACAGTTACTTTAGAAGATCTTAATGTCACTACTTTAAATAGAGACAAGAACTTTAATTATTGCTGTTGCTTCAAAATTTTTCCAGGTAACAGGGACCTAATGAAGTACTTGGAGGTTTTCTCTGAAGACTCTGAACAACACAGTACTATGTTAGTAGCAAAGACAATAAGGATTGAGATGTTGTATAGCAATTCTGAGGTACTTTTAAATAGATTTGCATTGCTTTAGTGTCATGATGAGAAATAAGTTATTATTAAGATCATTTTTAATACTACACCAAAAAGTGGAAAAAAAATTAGAAAAAAGTTAGAATCATTATAGACAATGATAGTGTTCATCTTGAAGACCGTATATTTCAATCATTCATTCAACAATTAAATCCCATTTACAAATTTCCTGTAAACTGATCTTTTAGCCTATTTTTAACAATTTCCAGTAAACAATAATTCGGTTCTTCATTATTTTGAGTCAAACTGTTTCTTCCTTCACATAAGAAAAAAAAATTTAAGGGTTGATGAGATTTCTATGGATGTATTTTATTTTATAAAGACTGGGATGGAAGGCAGACCAATACTACCTAGTATTTTATAAATGATTTTTTTCTTCTGTTTATTTTTTTTTTTTTTTTTGAGAAAGAATATTACTCTTTGGCCCTGGATAGAGTGCAGTAGCCTCATTGTAGCTCACAGCAACCTCATACTCCTGGGCTCAAGCGATCCTCTTGTCTCAGCCTCCCAAGTAGCTGGGACTACAGGCACATGAGTTGACGCCCGATTAGTTTTTGTACTTTCAGTAGAGACGGGTTCTCACTTTTTCTCAGGAAGGTCTCAAACTCCTGAGCTCAAGCAATCTTCCCACCTCGGCCTCCCAGAGTGCCAGGATTACAGGCATGAGCCACTGCTCCCAGCCTGGTTTAAAAATTTTAAAAAATTTTTAATTGTGGTAAAAATCATATAACATAAAATTTAGCACCATAACCATTTTAAATGTACAGTCCAGTAGTGTTAAGCATATTTACACTATTGTGCAACCGATCTCCAGAAAATTTTATCTGCAAATCTGAAACTTTATAGCCGTCGAACAATTCCCCATTTCCCTCTCCTCCCAGACCCTTTCAAACACCATTCCATTTTCTGTTTCTATGAATTTGACGAATTTAGATACTTCATGTAAATGGAATCATACAGTATTTGTCTTTTTGTAACTGGCTTATTTTACTTAGCATATGTCCTCAAGGTTCATCCATGTTGTAACATATGACAGAATTTCCTTTTGTAAGAGTAAATAATAGTCCCTTGTATGTAAATACCACACTTTGTTGATCTGTTTATCTGGCAGTGGACATCTGGGTGGCTTCCATCTTTTGGCTATTGTGAATAAACGCTGCTATAATAAACATAAATGTGTAACTATTTCTTCAAGATCCTGCTTTCAATTCTTTTGGATATATACCCAGAAGTGAGAATGTTAGATCCTGTGGAGCTCTATTTTTAATTTTTTGAGGAACATCCATATAGTTTTCCACAGTAGCTGCACCTTTCTACATTCTCACCAACAGTGCGCAAGGGTTCCAATTTCTCCACAGCCTCAGCAACACTTGTTATTTTCTGGGTTTTTGTTTAATATAAATATTAACTATTATGATGAGTGTGAGGCAATCTCACTGTGGTTTTGATTTGCATTTCTCTGATGATTAATGATGTTGGGCATCTTACATGTTTACTAGCTATTTGTATATCTTCTTTGGAGAGATGTCTATTTAAATCCTTTGTCCATTTTTTAATTGGGTTCTATGGGTTTTTTAAATCATTCTTGTGTTGTAGGAGTTTTTTCTACATGTTCTGCATGTTACCCCCTTGTCAAATATATGATACGTGAGCATTTTCTCCATTCCATGGATTGCTTTTCACTCTACTGATGGTTTCCTTTGATGCACAGAACATTTCTTGCATATATTAAGCACAGGCAACAAAAGCAAAAGTAAACAAATGGGACTAGAGATGACTTCTTTTTAAAAACAATATGTGACCAGTTATCAACCTGTGTACATCATCTATCAATCTCTCTGTTCATCTTCTCTCTTTCTCTCGATCTCTCTCTCTCACACACAGACACACACACACACACACACACACACACACAATCCATTGGTTACCATGGTTCTGAGACCCTCTAGCTTCTAAACGGCTAGCTGATTTATAACTCCCTTTCTTCATTGCTGTCATCTGAGAAATTGAGGTTCTCCAGGGCAAGTTTTGGAGACAGTTCCTTAAAAGTTGCCTGGTTTGAGTTATCTTTGCCTAATCTCTTGCACTCATTCCATGCATCCACAATTATTTTCTCTCTTCCAGTGGCACAAAACTGCTTACAATTGTCTAAAATGCAACAACTATTGTGTGTCTCCCTGCTTTGAGTATAAAACACTTATTTTACTGGTATTAAGAGATACATTCATTTAATATTGAAATTTATGAAGCAGTTAGAAAAACAGCACAGTGAATTTTTGGATCTTTTTAACTTTTTCCGTTAGAGCATTGGCTACAGCAGATTTTCGTTAGCATTTAAATTAGTCTTTTTTTAAAAAATCTATTCTAAAATGAATTATCTCTCTTACGATATTTACCTAAATTTATCAAACATACCAAAATATGTAGCTTCAGCAACAAATGTTGTATTCCAGTCCCATTCCTCACATTTGTGGGGCCTAAGAATACAAACAGAAGTTCACATACCATATGACTATTTTAAATTATACATTAAGCTAAAATGCTATTATATAAAATATGTACAATTGATTCTCCTTATTTTCAGATTATTCATTAATTTGCCTACTAGATAAAATTTATGGGGAACCCCCAAGTTGATTATTGAGTCATTTTTGTGGACATTCACGGACATGTACAGAAAGGCAAAAAAATCTGAGTTGCCAATGCCCACGCTCACAGCTGAAATTAACAAGGCGACTCTCTGCCTTCTAGTCTAGTTCTCATCCGGTAAATGGGTGTCCTTTCCACAGTCTATTTAGTAGCACCATGCGTTTCGCATTTTGGTGCTTTTTGTGAGTGATTTTACTCTTTATAACAGCCCTAAATATAGAGCTGAAGTGCTGTACAGGGCTTCTAACTGTAGATAGACTGTGATACGCCTTATGGATACATAGGTTCAAGAGGCTTCGCTCAGAGGTAGTGCTGTTGGCCCCGAGTTCAGCATTAATGAATCAACAGTATATGTTAAATAAGGTGTCTTTAAACAGAAACAGTTTGATTAGTTGATGAAATGTTGTGACCAGGAGCCTAACCATGCATTTCCCCTAGGGCAATAGCTCAGTATTCTATAATTCAGTGTTCTCTGTGACTTTATAGGACGTAACTACCATGGATAATGAGAATCGATTATACCATCCGCCTACCTTAACACATATACAGTCATCATGACAAAATTTAAAAAGATGTGAAAAGCTATGGTTTTTAGATATCTAAAAGTTATCTTCTAAAACATCAAAAGAAATATCAAAGAAAGTAGAATTAATTATTATCATGAATGTCTTGGTGTCCTATAAATAGGTTGGCAATATTTGCATGAACAATGAAGACATACATAATTTGTGCATTATATATGTATTCCAAACAAGAAATGAATGCTCACCAACATTGAGAAACAATATTTTGTTGTGCAAGAATAGAAGGATTTGACAAATTAATTAATTAATTTTTTCTCTCTCTCAAATGATTTCACTACTTAAATTCTCCCTACGCTCTGTGAAGCAGTGTTTATGTCTGTTGACCACAGGGATGCAACTCCAAAATTTTCACAGCATTCAGATGCAGTCATTCACTGCCTCAAGGACTTAGGACAAAGATGTTGAAAAGTATATCCCTGGGGTATGAACAATGTTAGTCATGAAAAGGGATTTTTTAGGGTTATGGGTCAAGCTGTGGCAGATCTAAGCACTGAATCTGAGTCCCATGTGTAAGGATGTACTGGTTAGTCCTAATGAAGGCAAAAGGGGCTGTACTGAGGAGGAAACTCAACACAACCCTCTCTGATCTAATTGGAGCATGTTGTACATTTGGCCATTGGCTGGACACAGCTATGTGCATATCTGACGGCCACTGCATGGTGCACTGCAACTAAAGCACCCGCCTGGTTTGGCTACGGCTCTGATTTGAATTAAACCTGTTCTAAGCTGAGTTTCCTGCTTTCCATATGTTAATAGCAGGAGACACTTGTGGTCTTAAGAAAAAATTATATAATATTGTAAAATGTTTAATGCTATCCGTGTGATTCCTGGAGAGCATCTAACCAAGGATTCCTGCTCCATTGACTGGCCAAGATCTATTGCCTCTTTCAAACTTTGGAATTAAAGCAATACATTTCTTTTTTGAAACTGACTTTCTTACTCCTTCCATCTAGGACGACCAATTCCTCTTTGCTTTCTAAATGCAGCAGCATGCACGCTTTCCTAGGACTCGTCATACTAATGACAACGAGAACAACAACAATTTGATAACAAGCATTATGAAATGCTTACTATGTGCCAGGCACTGTTCCAAGCCCTTTAAATGTGTGAACTAATTTGTCCTCATAGCAAGCCCATGAGATGGATACTTTACCAAAGAGGAAACTGAGGCACAGAGAAGTTAAACAACCTGCCAAAGTAAGATTACATAGGCTGTCTAATTCTAGTTCAACTTCTTGTGCAGTTCGCTACATGACACTACAGGAGATGAAGAAACGGTGTTTTTTATGTACTGCAGACATGCTTGGCTTATTTTATAGGAAAAATGGATTTTCTCGCAAATGTGTTGAAAATGATACATACAAGAAAAAGCATTGTGTATGTTCACTCATTGCTTTTTGTCCTGGGAGATGATATCATCATTGTTCCTATTAATACCAGAACTGCCTTCCATCTAGAACTCCTTGTTTGTGTTTTTTTTTTTTTTTTTTACAAATGCCCTTAGGTTCTCATGTAGACAAGTGGACAAAGGCAAAAACTCCATGCAATCCAACACTGGTCAAAAATCTGCAAAGAACCTACAAACTTCAGGAATGTGTTTGCAATGCCCGCAAGTGTCACAGCTCACAAGGCAGGAGACAGTTAAATAATTTCCCCCAAGGTCACCCCAAATGTCAGTGGAAGAGCTAGGCATGGAGCCCGGACCTCTGGCTCCTCTCCCTGAGTTTCGGGAAACAAACCACAATCTGACATTTATCGGTGAGACATTTTGTTTGTGTTTAAGCATTCCCTCTCTATATTTGCAACCCAAACCCCGTAGCATGGAGTCAGCACCTGAGAAACCCGGAAGAAAATCTAACCCGAAGCTGAACTGCCAGTCCCAGATGCAGGAAGAATAAAGTTAAATCTAGCCATGTTCAATAAATGATGGCATAAAAAAATCATCTTTTAAGGCTTTCTCCTAATCCCCAATGTGAACACAGATCAAATAACATTATAATAAATGTCATCATGATAAGATTCCTGATCTTCGGCCAATGGCCCTCTTTTCTTATTTCAAGCAATATTCAATGCAACCAAATCCCAGAACAGTTTCTGAGAATCTGCTGCAATGGGATCTGGCCTGTACCCTGACGAGGTAACATCTCACACCTTAAAGGGCTGAAGGAGTGTAGTAAGCGGTGGCTTTTCCTAGGCGGGAGAAGCGCATGTTCTATTGTTCAGAACTCTGAGCGCTGGGCCAAGAATAAAGCAAGGGGACTGCCATGAAGAAGTGGTGTTTTAGGCCTGGGCTGCCTCCGCTCCCACTTGTCTACAGCTATGGAGAGGTCTACGTCCTACTTGCTCTGGGTGGGAGAATAACTGAAAAAAGTTTACACACCTTAAAAAGCAGCGTAATTTCCCGCTCGTTTTCGTAACTTTGCAACGTTCACTTTGGAGATGATCTTGTCAATCCAGTTTCCAGAAAAGTTTCTGAAAAAGAGCTTTCTTTCACAGGGGCTTCTTGCTGCCACTCTCACTCCTCGACGGGCCCAAGGGTCTTTTTTGCCTCCACAGCAAGGACCCCGCCATGGAGACCACGAGAAGATACACGGAGACACCAGAGGGCTTCAGTTAGGCCCGCACTGGAGTCTTCCTGTTGCTTCTCCTGTTCTCACACAGACTGCCTGCCAGGTTTCCGACTCCTGTATCCCAGGAGCTCTGTCTGCGTCCTTCATCCCTGCTTGACTGGTCTTCGGGCCCCGGGATGCGCCTCCCTTGGTCTGTAGAAACTGGCTTTATTCTCCCTAAGCCCTGAAAGACTCTGCGAACTTTCTCATTCACGTGATTCAGAGTCAATGCATTTTGCATACGTGAAATCCCAGACGGGGCCACTCATGGTATATCTTGCCCAGTCGTAACACAGTAATGCCGTGTAGGGACCACTCATACAAAAACATAACTAAACCCCTACAGGGGGCTGCTCAGTGATCCCTTTTCATTGTATGATATTCACCTTATGTCATATTGGTCTGCCTGATGCCACAGTGCCTACCAATGAGTACCCCGCTGAATCGAGGACACACTTTAGATTGGCCCTTCAGAGCTCCTTTGCAGTCCTTTTCGAGATTGTTTCAGTGGCCTTTCTTGGATCATTTTAATTTGATCTATGTGTACTCTGTTGGATATGATCTATATGTACTCTGTTGGATAAAGCCAGTCTGTGAGTCCCCAGAAGAATATATGTTTTTCACTTGACTTCTCTACTAATAACACAGCCCAGACAATTTGCTGCCCAAAAGTGACAGAATTAGATAGTAGCTTCATGTTTCATATTAGCCATATGACTTTCATACTATATTAAACAAGACATCCAAATTGATCGTTCATTCTGGGAATCTCTCCCTGGTGTCTTCCTTCCTTCCTTCTTTTTTCCTTCTTTCTTTTCTTCCTTTTTTTTTCACAGATTGAATGACACCGAAGAGTTAGGCACAGAGAGAAGAGTCGCTTACAATACTAGACAGTGAAGGCTATCATAGAAGTAAGCATATGGCTATATTTGAAAGACTTCATCATACTTTTTAAGATAAAATTTTTTAATGTTAATTTTATAACAAAAGAAAATGTAGGCCAGGCATGTTGGCTCACGTCTGTAATCCCAGCACTTTGGGAGGCTGAAGCAGGAAGATTGCTTGAGACCAGGAGTTCTCAACCAGCCTGAGCAAGAGCAAGACCTTATCCCTACAAAAAAAATAGAAAAATTAACCAGGGGTGGTGGTGGGCACCTGTATTCCCAGTTGCTCAGAAGGCTGAGATAGGAGGATTGCCGAAGCCCAAGAGTTTGAGGTTGCAGTGAACTATGATGAAGCCACTGCATTCTAGCATGGGCAAAAGAGTAAGACCTTGTCTCAAAAACAAAAACAAAAACAAAAAAGAAAATGCAATTACCTATTGAAATCATCATAAACAACTTCACTTAAATAATTTACATTCTCTGTTGTGTTCATCCATTAATTATGTTCATAGGCTGATCGAATTAAAAGTTGCTATATTACATGCCAACCAATTGCTAGGTAACAACTAAAACTAATATACTAATGTATGCATATCTATATATACATGTGTGTATATGCTAATAATTTATATAAGTTCATGTCCACAGACTGTTACCTATTTATACACATACATGTGTTTACCCTGATATTTAGAAAGGAATCAAACTATCTTAACATACACATATAGAGAGATAATTATAAATAGGTAAATACATAATGTTCCTTTAAAGTCACTACTATGGTCTCAGTAATCATTAAAATGATTCAGTTGATGCTATTTTTTAAATGACTTCCGATTCTGAGAGCACATTCAAAGTGCACTGGTTAGTAATCAGAAGTTCTGGAGCAGCATGTCAAGGCCTTGTCACGGTACATACAGACATATTCTAGATGATGGAATTTGAGTCTTGGTCTTCTGTGCTTGATCAGTAAACTAGAAAAAGAATATGCATAATTTATTTATATTTATGTTTATACATATATGTGAATGTTTAGGGACTTGTGTTTTATTGTTGCTATTATTAGCTTTGTTATGAAGTTCATTCATGTGCTATAGTGGTGTATCCAAAATGAATCACTGATTCATCTAAATGACATTGTTACTTTCAGCCAAAAGACAATCCTTATGTTTTCATTTACTTGTTTTTCTTCAATATACATTTCTTTTTTTGGATGTTAATAATAGCAAATTAAAATTTTTTCTCATAAAAACATTATTTTAAAAATCTAAACATCCAGCCAATATTGAAAATATTTAAATATTCTCTATGAATTGTACTTAAAACAATTTAATAACTTTTAATAATCTAGTAATTTTAATACTTCATGTCTAATTTTAAATTTTGTAGAATAAACAGTAATAATTATCTGAAAGCATTCTTCAAGGAAAAAAATTTGGACAGAAATATAGTACTTTGTGAAAAAAAGGTGCTTCCTTTTTTAATGATTTTTTATTTTTATCAAGGAAATGTACCACACACAATCAAATAGTAATATGTTTTATAATGAAAACATCAGTTCCTAACCCCACTCTTCCCCACACCCCCAGAGATAATTCATATACCTAAATAACATACTTTCTCTGTGATTTCTTGATTTATCAATCATAGACATTATCTGTTTACTTTCTACTATAGTAGATCAAAATTAAATTCTCTTACATTAGCATCACCTTCCCCTCCTCTCTCATTTCCTAATAAAGATAAAACAATGTTTGTTTAATCATTATTCAACACTGATATTATTTTGATTATACAAATATTGGTCATTTCTGAGCCAAGATTATATTTTTTCCTTAGACAATTTTTTAGGCTTTTTTCTAACGGTGGTAGTAATTGCCTTGCATTTTTGTTGCTTAATTTTCTGTGTACCTAATTCCTCACCAAAGCTCCAACAGATTCAGCTGTTCATTCCTTCAACAAACACATACTAAGTCCTCTGTGTTGGGCACCATTCTAGGTCCTGCAAATTCATCAACGGACAAAACAAACAAAAATCCCTGCTCTTTGACAGGTTAAATTCTAGTGGGGAAAAAGCCGATAATTTAAAATAAACGTAATAACTAAGTATTATTAATTCTTAGAATGTGGAATGTGCTTGGGGAAAAAACTCAAGCAGGTTGCAGACAGAGTTGAGGGTACATCAAGGAATCAGTGGTCGCGGTCAGTAGGGCTGGGGAACCAGGAGCGCTGAGGAAGGGGCCACAGTCTTAAATGAGCGGGTGGGGGTGGGGGGCTCACCGAGGTTACAAGTGAGCAAAGAGTTGAAGGAAGTGAAAGATGAGCCAGATGAGCATAGGGGCATTGTTTCATGCAGAGGGAATATCTCAGGAAGGGACATGCTGGGATGGCCAAGTACCCACAAGGGCACCACGGACAGTCTGAGTGAGGAAGAGTATGGGAGGAGACGTGGGGGCCAGATTGTATTCCATTTTGTAGTCTTTATAAGGACTACAGTTTTTATGCTGAGATGGGCTGAAAGATTTTGTTTGTGTTTCAAACAAAAGTTGTTTCGTCTGAAGACCATGATTAATCTGGCTTTTATCTAACAGTACAGCCACATCAATATTTGGTGATTTCAATGGATTTTGATAATAATGAGTCTACATTACAAGTGGCCAAAGATCCAAAAGTTCCAGTTTATGCCACATATGAAGTTGTCAGCTCAGATAGATGGAAACAGCTGACTCATTCAACCATGCATGTCTTTTCATACTTAAATTGTCAGCCCAGTCATCTTCCTTAGGTCCCCAGTGTCTAATCTGATGTCAATATCGCATACATCATTTCTCTCTTCTCTTTCTAGAGGAAGCAATCCCGGATACATGCACAGTTGTTTTCTCCTCAGCACAGACCCTGAACTTTACTCTTCTTGATGGAAAAAACTGCATTTATTCATCAAAGTCAAATCATACCCTTTAAGATGCAATGCTGATAAAACGTATTTCAGTCTGTCCTCTAGAATAAAATAAAAGCCGTCTTTCTTGGTGGGGTAACCTTTCTCCAGCTTCTTTCCTTTAATTAGGGCTACTACATTTATGAAAAGCTTTTCATACAGGACATAGGGTCAGGGTCACATGAATAAAGCAGCACTGAGAGACCAACATGAAGGCACAGTAGCAAAGAATTAATCTTCTATCTTTTCAACATTCTGGTTGATTGAACAAGGAATCTTTGCAGGGCATTGTCAGAAAAATGCTAAGACTCCATAAAATGCTACCTCTATCCCTGTCACCCCAGCTAATCCCTGCAATCCTGTGGCTGCTCAGAATTGGTAGATCATTTACTCCAGCTTTCAGAAGATCGATATAGGTTGGTTTTGCAAAAGAAAGCATGTGACAAGGTGGGGTTTGAGCTGGTGACAACATGTCTGAAACAGGGACAGTAATCCTATGTCCCAGCTCTTGCCCTACTAAGAAATAGAAGTCTTCCTTACCCCTAGAAAGCTGAGTATGACTGACCGCCCTCCCTCCAAGCCCACAAAAATACAGTTCGATCGTTTGCCTTGGATACTCTGAGCTTTTACCCATATACTGTCAGAGGTGAGCTTAAGACTTTGAGATATCAAAACAATTAGCTCCTAAGTATTCCTGGGAGAGAGGCTATTTGTGAGGTGATTCTCAGAAAAGAAAGATCTGGAAACTAGAGCCCACTGACTATTAATATCCAAGAGACTGTGTCCAACCCTATTCTGGGCAACACAGGGATAGTAGAAGGCAGGCTGATCCCAGCCCCCTAAGCAGGGGGCTCATTCCTATGAATCCTGGAAAAGACCTTGTTAGAACAGATTTATTACACAGCAGAGACCCCACCGTGAAGGATGAACTGAAGGTTCCTTTTACAGAGAAAAGAATTTAGGGCAATTTGCAAACCCTAAAATGCCGAGAAAAGGAGTGTACCCAGCAAAAGATTTTACAGTCTTGGCATTTTAGAAATAATAGGAATAATTCTCAAAGGCAGCTTGTAATAGAAACCACCAAACAAGAGTTGTCCCTCTCCCTAGGGCTTAGCCTAATGGGGCAGGATAATTAAACTCAGAAATCCCACTTTGCAACTCAGCAGAAAAACACAGACCTACGTCCTAAGAAATAAAAGAAGGACCAGAGGAAATGCTCTGGTTCTCCTTTGTCTATCTTAAACTGTTCAGATTTGGCAGGGTAGGGGGTTAGCATAGCCTAATTTTATAAATAGTAGCCTGGGAAGCTTTGTTCAACCCCTGGAGACTGTCTCTCTCTGACTACAGTGGGTTTGATATTAAACGCATGATGGGATTGCTAATTTAAAAACTCTCCACTTTAGAATCACTCAAAGCTTTCATTTCCTATCTTGAGCTCTGAAACACGTCATGAGCTGAACTCTGACCGGAGGCGGCAGGCTGCGTCAGAGAATTTCGAGAACGTTTCTCTCTGAACACAGGGGCCTTAGAAAGCAGAGCACCTGCAAATAGGTTAATGAGCCTCAGAATCACCAGAGTTGTCAAGACCAGCTGTTGAGAATGCCGGTGGAGTTAAGTAGGGTGCAAATCCGGCTCTGAGTAAATATCATTACCCATGCTTTCCGACTCCTGTTCCCAGACTGTTCGGTGGCAGTGGGCTTCGGGGCTGCTGGGAGTATTGTTTAAAACGGCTCTCTCGGTGGGCAGAGGCCCTGGTGTTTGCTCTCAGCGCTGCCATGGCCGTATAGTGCTTTCTGGAAAATTCATCCCGTTCGATTCACGTTTACATCCTAGGAAAGCAAGCGATTGGCTTATGTTTTCAGAAAAATAACTGACTGGTCACGTCGACTGTCACATTTTGGTGTTTAATAGTCATGAGACACGAGAAAGAAGAAAAACAGCACAAACATGCTGTGTTTTAAATGCAGATCCTCTGGGTCCAAACCCTCATATTCTTACTATTCTGATGATCTGTATGAAGAACATTTTTAGTGTATTTTAGTGTCAACCTCTGACACCAAGATTGAAGTGCATGATACAAACAGAAAGTGCGCATGTCGTAAATATACAGCTCTATACATCCTGGAAAAGTGAACACACCCATGTAACCATAATTAAGATAAAAAAAACAAGATACTATCAGCACCCAGAAGCACTCTGTGCCCCCTTCTAGTCCCGCCCCTCAGGAGTAAGCACCACCTGCCTTCCCACACCTGGGACTGCTTTTGCTTGTTTTGAACTCTATACAAATGGAATCGGCCAATACCCTTTTGTATCTGGCTTTCTTCAAGTAGGCAGAGATTTTACAAAATGTCCTATTACAAACCTTTTACGTCATTGTTCTGTTCATGAGGAAATCATTAATCTACAAGTTTGCTCGAGCAACAGTTTGCTCTCTTCACAAGGTGTCGAGTAAAGAGACTCACATCGGAAATAAATGTATACATGGCCGCATGATATGCTTCAGCCTGCCAGTAAGCAGATCCGGTTTCCAACAGAGGGGGAAAGGAACCTCCACAATGCCTTTTTTAAAAAAGGAGTAAGATAACAAGAGCTTTGCTGTGCAGCTACAACAAAAAGTTGAATGGTGGGGGACCAAATTGAGGAATTTTGTTCTCTGAGCTGATGCATGAAGCTAGTGACATGCACGGGAAAGTCAGATTTATTGGTTGAATGTTGATGCACCAGAATGGAAAATGAGAGCCTGATGTGTAACTGCAGGTAGAGCTGTTTCCTATTTTAATGTGCTCCCAATAAACAGGTTATTGCAGGTGTATCTTACTTCCTGCAGTTTGCAGCTGGCTTTATCAGACAAGTGACTTCCTTAGCCTCTGGTCAAGGAAAGGACAAGCCTAATAATAATAATAATAATAAAATCATCTTTCATGCCTGAGCTCAATTAAAACAGTACAACTTTGTCACTAATGATCAAGCAAGGCAAAGGATTTGGAACAGTCAGAGTCATAACTGCAAGTTGCAAAATAATTAAATGTTATTGCTGTGTGTAAAAATATTTAGGAGCCAACTTTACAGTAAATGAATTATGGGATTATCTAATCACATGCACTTGAACAACATATGCAATTGTAGATTTATTTGACCATGCATCAAGCCTAACAACTGGGTTCCAAGTGAATCAAGCATTTGTCTGAAAAAATATAATCAAATACGGATTATAACTTCAACAACAGCCAAAGAGTTTCTTCCTGAGTTCCCTGCCAGCAAAAAGCAGGGGATTTATGCCACTCATTTTTGAGCAAACCACATTTCTCTAATATGACTGATCCTTACCAGTCTCCCAGTCTACACATTCCTTTTTTTTTGAAAATGTGAAACCCTGCAATTAAATCTTCCTCCCTGAAAAAAGGAAAGTTCACTGAGCTGAAAAACCAAGCGCATCCCCCATTGGGAAGACTGAGATGGGAAGGAGAATTGTTTTCTGCTGGGAAGACCCACTGATGGGATGAAAACAGGAGAATGCTGGGATAGGGAGGAGAAGAGAATAATGCATATGCACATCTGGGAATCTCATGTATTCAAACATACACTCGAGGGTGGTCGTGTGTGTGTGTGTGTGTGTGTGTGTGTGTGTGTGTGCATGCACGCATGCCATTGTCCCTGAGAAATGGAAAATACTGCTAATACTCAAAATGTTTTTATGACAAAGATCACACTTAAATGAGCTTTTCTATTGACAGCAGTCCTTTTTGTCATGTTCCGCCTTGCAAAGGAAAAGGGAAGGCTTTGCTAAGGAAAACACCGGATTTTTTAATGAAATAATGAAATGATTCATTGGATTGAAAAATGGTGTCTAATGTTTTACAAATGTGATTTTCTCTTCTTGAGAATCTGACTTCCTCAGCATTTAACCGTGATGGCTGTTTCATAGAAGGTCACTTGGGAAGAGGTCCAGAAATGTTCTTTCACTCCTGACCATCGCATTGGTAACAGCTGGGGGATGCTTGGAAACAGGGTCTGCTCACCAGAACATAATGTCCCATAAAGATTATGCATGTTTATGCCACCTCCCCAAAATATTCCCTCATTAGCTTGCTAATTTAGGGGGTCTAAATTCCCCCAAAATAGGGTAATTTAAGACAAACTATCTCCAGAATGCCCCACAGTTAAAATATGTTCATTTTTCTCCCAATAGACATTTATCAAGCTTAAAATCCACCACATATATGTGGTGCCAGGTATAAGGGACAGGGAGAGAATGAGCAGTTGAGTAAGTGACAGTCTTGCCTCGGGGATGTTTTTTAGCTGGGAGTGACCTGATTTTGTGTCTTAGAAAAATCACCCTGGTGGCAATGTAGAGGGGGTTAGAAGAGGTGAAACTCAGAAAAGATTTAGAAAGCTGTCATAACAGCCCAGAAATACGAGGATGGAGGCCTGACCTCAGGTATCAATCATTGAGACAGAAGCTAAGGTAAGAGTTTCTGACATATCATAGCCTACACTGATCATTATGGGAGCTGCTAGCCACATGTGGCTACTTAAATTTAATTTTAATTAATTACAATTAAATAATTTTAAACATTCGAAGAACACAAAAATTCCATAGTCACACTAGCCATATTTCAAGAGTTCAATGGACACACTTAGCTAGTGGTGACCTTGTTGGACTGTGCAGATGCAGTAGGTTTCTACATTTGCAGAACATTCTGTCTACAAAGGCTATGTAGACCTTTGTTGCTTCAAAAGTCCATGATTAATGGTGAAGGCTGATGACATGAGAATCTGTAATGTTGCAAGGTCATGAATTTGAACCATATTATGGGTTGGTACATGGGAGATAGTTACTTGTCTACTGGCGACCCACAATGTCCCTGCCCTCACCAGAATTTCTCCATCGATGACACTTTGTGACTATCAAATTGTCTTGCATAAGACGTGTTTGTGTGCATAGTGTTACATATTATACAGTATGACATATTACGTATCTACAGATCCATCTACATCTATGCCTGAAACTAGACCGAGACATATAAAACACCTGATGATTCTGTTAGCTCAGCTCCTCTGAAAAGCAGATGCTAAGGTGAGGTTAGACATACGTAAGGGAAATGCCTGAGAGAATGAAAGGGAGGAGAGAACCAGTGCAGGCAGGCAGAGCCCTCTGGTCACAGAAGGAGAGGAGGATGGAAGTTGGTTGAATGAGAAGAGTCTTGGAATGTTCCAAGAAAGTTTCAAGAAAATTCCATAAAAGCCTCAGCCAGGCACACGCATAGTCTTTGAGTCAAAGTCACTGAGCAGAGGAGTCCTGAGTATCTTAGAAATGGGCCTGCATGAGTATTTCTACTGTGTTGGATGCAGCCCTGGGGAAGCATGGCCTTGGTGTGTTGTAGGGGTGGATCCAGAGGGCGGCACCTGAAGCTGTCAGTCATTGTGTTTTCCACGGAAGAGACCTGAGCAGAACCTTAGCATGGTTTCCCAGATAGTATATTTTGTATTATTAGTACTATATGTATATATGAAATAAACAATAATATACAATACATTGATAGTATTTTGTATACATAATACACAATACTATAAAATATATTAAAAGTATAAAATATGTTTTATAGTATACTGTATTTATAATTCTTATGTATTCAAGAATTGGGGAATTCTTGTATGACAACCCAAAGCTCATGAAAAACAAAGATTTTATGTAATTGGATGATAGAATCAAAAAGACCTAACGGGGGCACTTCCACTTACAGAAAGATGGAGTAGAAATACTTTTTCCTGTTCTTCCCACTGAGTATAACTAAACTCGTAACTAAACCCAACACCGTGGTCATTACATATGAATCAAAGAGGAGAAGATCCTGAAAGGCAGAAAGAAGGCAAATAAGGACCTGAGAAGTCACACAATAGTGAGTTCCCTAGGTTTATTTTTGGTTTTGTCTTTTTTTTCTCCATATATCACAAACTAGGTGATGCTAGAGAAGCCAATAACCTGGAAATGTCCACAAACACAGGCCAAAAAAAGCCCAACAAAAGCCCTCTCTCCTGAGCCAAAAGACCAAAAAAGAGGCAGTCTAACAAGACAAAAAAAAATTTAGAAAAGTAAACACTCTACTGTAGCCAAATGCCACAGGGAAAAAAGAAAAAAACGAAAACCTGTAGCCACATCCCCACCCGCACCAGCAAAGGCTAAGTTGAGAACCAGATTTCCATCCTCACCAAGCTGTAATGGGGCTTTTCCGTCTCCCTGCCAGGGTGATGTCAAAGAGGGTCAAATAGGGAGCCCAGACGTTCATCTCCAATGGGTAGTAGTGAATGCCCCCGTCAAGGTGTCAGTGTAGACCGCATGGGAGCCTGGACTTCCACCCCTATCATGTAGCAACATCTTCTTCCTGATGGGAGGATGTCAGAGGAGGCCTAAGGAAGAGCCGGGACTTCCACCACCACGCAGTGGTGATCAGGCCACCCTCTACCATGGTGTCAGCAGGGGTCACCTGGTGAGCAGTACTGAGGCACTCCTACAACTCCCAGCCAGTCACCCGAGAGGTATATCTGGAGGCCTAGGGGGAGCCGGAATTCCCATTGCCCCAGCAGTAATAAGGAGCCCCCCACCCCTCCTTCCTCTCCCAAAGTGGTATCAGAAAAAAACAGCTATAATAAAAGATTTAATAAGATTTAAAGTTTCATAACATAATACTCAATATGTCTAGTTTCAATCTAAATCACTCATCATACCAAGAACCAGGAAGATCTCATATTGAATGAAAAAATACAAGTAATAGATGCCAACACTGAGATGACAGAAACGTTGGAATTATTTGACAAAGATTTTAAAGTGGTCATCAGTAAAGTTCTTCAACAGGCAATTAAGAATATGCTTGAAACAATTTTTTTTAAAAAGTCTCATTAAAGAAATAGGAAATATAAAGTAGAACCAAAAGGAAATTTTAGAACTGAATATATAATAACTGAAATAAAAAGCTCAGTGGATGGACTCAGCAAAAGAATGCAGGAGACAGAGGAAAGATTCAGTGAACTTGAAGATAGAATAGAAATTACTCAATTTTGACAACAGTAAAAATAGACTAGAAAAAAAGAAAATGAATAGTGCCCCAGGAACATGTAGGATTATTACAAGAGATCTAACATTCATGTCATTGGAGTCCTAGAAAGAGAGAAAAAAAAGAGGTTGGGACAAAAAAGAATACTCAAAGAAATAATGGCTGAAAACTTTCAACTTTGACCAAAGACATAAACCTATAGCTTAAGGAACTGAACAAAATCCACACAAAATAAACCCAAAGAAATCTACACTAAGACATAGAATCAAACTTCTGAAAACTAAAGACAAAGAAATAAATGTTATGGGTATATGCATACACAAAGGTGCAATGCACACCACCCAAAGGATGGACATATTTGAAACTCCGACTTAGGTGGGGAGGAAGGTCAAGGACAACATATGTAACCTAAACATCTGTACCCCCATAATATGTTGAAAGCAGTGACAGAAAGACTATTCCTTACTTACAGGGAAAGAATAATTTGGATGATAGTGGGTTACTCACCGTAAACCAGGGAGACTAGAAGGAATTGGCACATATTTCAAGCAGTGAAAGTAAAGAACTGTCAACCCAGAAACCTATGTCCAGTAAAAATATCTTAAAGGAATGAAGGGAAAATCATTCTCAGCTGAAGAAAAACCAAGATAAATTGTTACCAGTAAACCTTTTGAATGTCTAAAAGAAGTCTTCCTTTAAACAGAGAGAACAATATAAGCCAGAATCATGAAATGTTAGGAAGGAAAAAAAGAACATAAGAAAAAATATAGGTAAATACTGTAGATTTTTCTTCTCCTTTGAATCCTCTAAGTCATGTTTGAGTGTTGAAAAAAAAAATTATGACAGTGTTTCATGTGGTTCAATATATATATATATATATATATAAAGGAAATATTTATAATACTTATATTACAAATGGGGGAAAGCAAAGGGACATAAAAGGAAGTAAGGAGCTGGGTACAGTGGTGTACACCCGTAGGCTCACCTACTCAGGAGGCTGAGTTGGAGGGATCATTTGAGCTCAGAAGTTTGAGACTGCAGTGTGCTGTGATCACACCTGTGAATAGCCACTGCACTCCAGCCTGGGTGACATGCAACATAGTGAGACCTTGTCTCAAAAAAAAAAAAAGGGAGAAAAAGGTAAGCTTTCTATATTCCACTTGAACTGGTAAATGATGATGCCAATAGACTATGATAACTTGTGTGTATATAATACTATACCTTGGGCAACCACTAAAAAATCTTTACAAAGAGATATACTCATGAACATTATAAATAAATCAAAATCGAATTCTAGAAGATGTTCAAGTAATCCGCAGGAAGACAGGAAAAAGTAAACAAACGAAAAACAGAAAGAACAGATAGAAAACAAAAACTAAAATGTCAGATTAACATAGCAGTAACTTGGGGGAGGGGGAGAAGGGGACGGGTATATGCATACACAAAGAGTGTGATGCGCACCATCCAGGAGATGGCCACACTTGAAGCTCGGACTTGGAGGTGGGGGCAAGGGCAACATACGTAACCTAAACATCTGTACCCCCGTAATATGCTGAAATAATAAAAAAAAACAACATAGCAATAGCTGCATTAAATGTAAATGGTCTAAATATAACAACTAAACAACAGAGATAGGCAGAGTAAATTTTAAAATTTTATCTGACTATATACTTTTTATAAGAATCTCACCTCAAATGTAATAATATAATCATTTGAAAGGAAAAGGATGGAAAAAAATGTGTCTGTGTGTAGGCACACAGACACACACACATATGCATATGCATCATGCAAACATTAATCAAAAGAAAGCAGGAGTGACTATATTAATATCAGATAGATTGTAAAGAAATTACCAAAGACAGAAAAGGATCTTTATAAAAGCTTCAACCCACCAAGAAGACATAAATAATCTTATATGTGTATGCACTGAACAACAGAGCTGCTAAATATGTAAAGCCAAAACTGATAGAATTTAATGAAGAGAGGGATAAATCCACAATTATAGGTGAGACCTCAGCACCCTTATCTCAACAATTAATGCAACGACTAGACAGGAAATCAGCATGGATATTGAAGAACTCAACACCACCAACAACCAACAGAATCTAATTGACATCTGTAGAACACTTCACCGAACAACAGCAGAATACCCTGTCTGAGTGCCCGTAGAACATGGACCAAGGTAGACCACTTCCTGAGCCATAAAACAAATCCTCTCAATTTAAAATAATGGAGATGTGGTATAAGACCTAAAATGAAGGCCTAATATTGTGTGTTACCTTGACATCTGGTGAAATTGGGAACGCTTCACCTGGCCCAGCCACGATTTCCCTTCCTCCTCTGCTGTTGTGGATAAGGTCTCCTAGCCAAACAACCCTCCTTATGAAGAGGAACAGCTGCAGTTCCTGCATATCCCTGAGTAGCAACTTTCTCTGCCAGCCATGGACTTATTCAAACAAGCAAATCACATACTCCTGCAGGAACCAGGGGATAACTCACCCTCCTTATGCTGCAAAGCCTGCCTCACATAACCCGTAGGTGTTCACTCGGTTCCCAAGTGTAACCCCTGTGTGGCCCTGTGTGGAGTCCAGTGGCTTCCTCCTCCAGGTTATGAGTATATGTGACTAATAAACTGCTGTTGGTCTCATCCGCACAGCATCAAGTGTTGTAAGTGTGGCCATCTCCATAACCCTAGGGTAGAAATTCCTTCCTCCCCCATCAAGGAAATAGGAGACAGTTAAAACATGAAATCATACAGAGCTGTGTTCTCCAACCACAAGGGAACCAGCCAAGTCAGTAATAGACAACAGAAAAATCTCCTAACACCCAGAAATTAAGCAACATACTTCTAAACAATCTGTGAGCAGAAGTGAAAATCTGAAGGGAAATAAAAAAGACTTGATGAGTGACTGATGATGAGAGGGAGGAAGGAGTTGAGGACGATTTGAAGTTTGGATGATGAGAGGCAGGAGACGAGCTAGCCATCATAGGTCACCTTGAGAAATCAACGCAGATCAGTGAATTCTAGGAGGAAGACGGAAAGAGAAAACTGAAGCAAAACTGTGGGAGTGCTGACCGGAAACAGACCCAAGTGATTCACTTTCATGGGGTAAAGCAACAAAATCATGGAGGAAGGTGGAAAGAGCTGAGGTTTCTGTGTGACACTAAAGAATTCCCTCCTTCCCGGGAATACCTAGCTCCCCATTGCTTAGCGCTTTTTAGTGAGAACGCTGACAAGGAGCATGCACACTTGAAGTTTAGTAATATGATGGAAGTTCTGGACTAAATTGTTCACTCTGGGCAAAAACAAATTGTTCTTTTTATCTTATCTTTTACCTTTGTGGGAGCCTAGGTCCTTTTACCTGTTCAGAACTTGCAGATATGTGGGAGATTTTATTTTGCAATTGTAACTACAAAGATAGGGGATGAGGCAAATATAAAAAAAATAAATAGGTTAATGAAAACTTTTTATTATTTTATAATTCATTACTTCAATCTATTCAAGCTGACTTTCTATACTTTCATCAAGTACTCTCTGCTCAAGCCAGCCCGAACATTTCCCTGTCCACGAGTAAGCCAAGCTTATTTCTATTCCCAAATTAGTTTTATTCGCTGACAGGGTAGTAATGACTAACTTTTAAAAGCCAGTATAATACAGTTGAAATAGCATTTATTATATGGAACACTTCTGTATACTATAAATATAATTATGTCATAATTATATTTAAATATGCATAGACATGTGTATCTATATATGCATGTAGGTTTATGTTTATAACATTTATATATTTATAACTGAAAGGATAATCACAGAATGCTATTAATATTCATCTCTGGGTTATGGCCTAAATGTAATACTAAAGGGAAGAAAGAGTTCAGTTACCAACTACTATACACGCAACATCCAAATCAATTAGTGCAGAAATACCCGTGGGCATGTACGCACACACACATATAAGCACACACAGTCCATTTTCAATTCTCTTTCCAGTTTTCTTATAAACATCTTCATCTGCAAAAAATTCTAAAAATGTGCACAAAGTTATGACATACCAGTTAGAAAATCATAATGTCGCTTATTCATAACATCGTGCATTATGACTGAATTGTGATCTAATGCTTTGGGGTAATGGAGAAAATTTCACATTCTCAAGGATTTTATGTCTAACCTTTCTGTTGTTCTTCCTACACCACTCTAGGAATAAATAAAATAGTTTCACTCACTTTGCTATAATTTTTCTGGTGTCTAATTGTGCTAAAGAGCATCAAAAATTATTGCAGAAAAAAATCACTCTCCACTAACCCTCCATTTTCATTTTCCTTTTTTACATTATACTTCCCCTTTTAACGTATGCAAAGCAATTTAAAATAAAAATACAACTTAAGCTGCAAAAAGGAGGGTATGTCAGGTGTAGTCAACAAGTAAATTCTGTATTTATTAATATGCATGTGCACAATCTCTATTCATCACAACATCATTCCTATCTAATAAGCATTTTTAAGACAACTAATTATTCTCAAATAATTGGTAGCTTAAAAGAAGGGAGTAAAAGAGAGTGAAGGAATGCATAGCTTATAAAAACATTCATATATAAATGCTGATGACACAATAATTAATTTAAAAGTAGAATATGAAATGTATACAAACATTAAAAAGTGAGATTACAATTAAACAAAGTTACAAAAATCTAAGCATATAATAGCAAAAAGACTAGCAGGAAATACATTAAAATATTATTTGTTAGAAGTGGAAATGAGAGAATATTTTTCTTTATACTTTTGTAGTTTCAAAGTTTTCTGTGATGAGGTTATCTTCCTTCTGTCTAATAAAAAAGGATCATCTTTGTATAAAGTAAAATAAAATTGGCCTCAAGAGTTAAAATTTTAAAATTAAAAATAGTCACACTTTCTGTTTAAATTTTAATTGGAAATAGTTTCTCCTAGGAGAGATGTTGAACCTTTAAGAAAACAATTTCTGGTGTAAGCCAATATTTTTGTGCTCTAAGTTCTGTAACTAAAGCAATTTTATATTTAATCCTGTGGTAGAACTGGTTGCTAAGGTACTAAAGTACCAGTTTATATAATACTCAGCTAAGGCATTGATTAGAAATGAGGTAAAATATGGAGAATGTTTTCAAAAAAAGAATAGAAAAGAAAAGCCCTGATAGAAGACTCGTAAATATTGAGAGGTGAACACAGCAATGGTGAGACACTTTTGTATGTGCAAAGCAAAGCCATGGCGGTGGCACAAAGGAATAACATGAGACAATGTAAACAGCCTAAACATTAGGATCAGACAAGCCAGTGTTCAAATCTCTCTCCGCTCCTTGCTGTGATCTTCTACAAGGTATTTATTCCTATTTAGCCTTTGCTTCCTCGTCTATGAATGGAAGATAATCATAACTGCTTCATGATATTGTTGTGAACATTAAATATAGCAAAATACACATGCATATATGCCCGGTGTGAGGTAGATATGAAAAAATAGTTTCCTTCTTAAATAACCAATGGTAAGTATTTTAGAAGTTTTGTCGTTGGCCATTTCCTTATATAAACATTTTACCTTTTCTTCTCTTATCAGTTGGGAATGCATTTGTCTTCAACCGGCAGAAGAACCAGCCTAACAATTGTCTCACGTCACGAGATGTATGGTGGAGAAGACTGCGGCACTGGCTACCAAGGGCCGGGTTCTTTCCAGAGTTTCGCTCCACTGTCCTGCGTGGGTTGGCTTCCTTCCTCATTCTTGCTTCATGGCCGCAAGAATATATGTTATGCGGTTGTTGAGTGGTCTGTTGGATCTAATTTGTTTATAGCGTTGTTCAAGTCTTCTGTTTCTTTGTTGTTCTATTCATTATTGAAAGTAGGGTGATATTTTTGTTGAATTGCCCTTCAATTCTGTCAGTTTTCATTTCATACATTTTTGGGCTCTTCTGTTAGGTGCATGTAAGTTTATAATTGTTTTATCTTCATGACATAACATGGTAGAATGACCTATTATCATATAAAATGCCCCTCTTTGTCTTTAGTAATATTACAGATGGTCCCTGACCTATGATGGTATATATATATTTCACCATATTTGTTCAATACTCTCAACTTATGATGGGGTTAAATCTGAATAAACCCATCAAAAATTAAAAATACCGTAAGTTAAAAACATACTTACAATTTATAATATTTTCAACTTATGATGGGTTTATTGGAACATAACCCCACTGTAAGTCAAGAAACATCTGTATTTGTTTTAAAGTCTATTTTGTCTGATAGCACATCTACTCCAGCTCCTTAATGATTGCTATTTAAGTGATATATCTTTTTCCATCCTTTTACTTTCAACCTATTTTTATCTGTGAATATAATGTTTATCTTCTGTATATCACATATATTTGGATCTTGTTATTTTTTAATCCAGTCTGACAATCTCTGCATTTGATTAGATTGTTTAATCTGTTCACATTTAATGACATTATTGATATTACATTTTGTTGCTGTATTTACATCTGCCATCTTACTTTTTGTTTTCTCTCTTTCTCATCTTTTTTCACTTCATTTCCCTCTTACTACTTTCTTTTACATTAAGTGAATATTTTCTAGTATAACATTTTAATTCCTGTAATAATTTTTCACTATATTTTTTAGATATTTTCTTAATGGTTGTTCTAGCCTTACAATATGCATTTTAATTTATCAGAACTGACTTTAGATTTCCACTAACTTAATTTCAGTTATATATAGAAATGTTACTCCTATAAAATTCTATTCCTTCTTCTCCTGTTCTTGCTGTTATTAATTATTAATGATTTTTTTCATTTCAGCTATTGTACTTTTCAACTCCAAACTTCCATCATTCTTTTCTATCATTTCTATTTCCTTCTTTGTATTCTCTATATAATGAGATATTGTTATCGTATCTTCTTTTACCTCTGTAAGCATGATTTCTTAAACCTCTTGGTTTAAGCATGGTTTTAGTTTTGGAATACATTTATAATACTTGTTTTGAAGTCTGACATCTAAACCCTCTCAAAAACTGTTTTCTTTCCTGCTTTTTTTTCTTGTGAATGGGTCACTCTTTTCCTGTTTCATCATGTCTTATAATTTTTTGTTGAAAACTGGACATTTTAGATAATATATTATAGGAACTCTGGATACCATTCCTCTTCCAAGAGTATTGTTTTGTTGGCTAGTTTATTTGTTTAGTGATTTGACTGGGCTATTTCAGTAAAGTGTACTTATCCTGCAGTGTGCAGTCCCTGATATTTCTTCTCAGAGAACATGAACTTGAGTATGCATATAGTTACCCTGAGATGACAGTGTTTTCTCCTATGTTATTATCTAGGAGTTTTATAGTTTTGTGCTTTATACTTAGATATATATTCATTTTGATTTGATTTTTGTGAAAGGTATAAGATCTGTGTCTAGATTCCTTTTTGTTGTTTGTTCATTTGTTTTGCATGTGGATGTTCAGTTGTTTCAGCACCATTTGTTGAAAAGACGATCTTTGTTTCATTACATTGCCTTTGCTCCATTGTCAAAGATCAGATGACTATATTTATGTGGGTCTATTTCTGGTACATTATATCCCATTGATCTATTTGTCTATTTTTTACCAAACCACGCTATCTTGATTATTGTAGCTTTATACTAAGTATTAAAGTTGGGTAACATCAGTTCTCCAGCTTTGTTCTTGTCCTTTAGCATTGCGTAGACTATTCTGGGTCTTTTGCCTCTCCATGGAAACTTTAGAGTCATTTTGTTGATATAACAAAATAACTTGCTGTCATTTTGATTGAAATAGCACTGAATCTATAGATCAAGTTGGGAAGAACCGGCATCTTGATAATATTGAGTCTTCTTTTCAATGAATGTAGAATATCTCTTCATTTACTTAATTCCTTTTTGATTTCATTCATCAGAATTTTGTACATTTTCTGATATAGATCGTGTACATATTTTGTTAGATTTATACCTAACATTTTATTTTAGGGGGTGTTAATGTTAATGATTTTGTGTTTTTAATTTCAAGCTCCACTGTTCATTGCTGGTATATAAGAATGTAATTGATTTTTGTATCCTGTATCCTGTAACCTTGCTATTAAATCTAATAGCTTCTTATTTACCTGAAGGTTTTTTGGTTGTTGTTCTTGTTGTTAATTCTTTTGGATTTTCTGTATAGACCATCTTTCTTGATCTAACTGAGGGTTCCATCTACTACATCACACAGGGTCTTCTTCGTGGCGATCCACAGGAGGAAATTCTTTTGGAACACAGGATTTTTCCTTGTTCTAAGTTGTATGTAAACCTCAACTATTTTATGAATCAGGTAGATAATCATTACATCCTCTTTCTTAGTGTTGGCTGCTCAGAGCCACGTGTATGGAATTGTGAACACTATGACAATCCTCATGGCTTGCATATTGTGAACTGACCTCTCCTTTGACTTGACTTGACTTGAATTTCTCAATGCTTATTTTTATTTTACTAGATTACTTTCACTTATTTTTATTTCGTTGTGTTTTAATGTATTAATAGGTATGGACAATTGCATATGCTGTAAGTCTCTCTAAATCACTCTTAGAATGATTAATAGAACTCAGTAAGTAACTCTTAACTATAGGGTTCATCAGCAAAAGGGAAATGTTAAAACTAAAGAGAAGCAGTGCGGGTGGAGATAATGACATAGGTTCCTGTGTGACAACTCAAAGTGGATGAAAAAACACATATACACATATATAATATATGCACACACATATATATAAAGTGCATTGTTTGGAATTGTCTCTGGAAACAATTTGGAAGATGGGAGGTTGAAGGAGCAGAGAATATGTGAGAATTATATAAACTTCTCATATTTCACACAATAACCACTTCTCATTATTCTGTGCATATTTCATGTTTCAAAATTTCTATAGAAATGCCAATATATATTTCCTGGGGATTGGGGTACAGGAAACCTTTAGTTATTGTTAGCTCCTCTCTCTTGTTAAATTTGGATTAATCCCACATCGGCTCAGGGAGGTCAAAACCAAGTTATAGTGAAGAGTTGTCAGCCCATAATCCTTTGCGTCGGTCCTCACCGTTTTTGTGCAGGAAAAGCCTTGTGGTAGTTCTTGTTCTTTAAATCTCAGAGGTGTTTCAATGTGTTCTAAAGCACACTTACTGCCACAGGAAAAACTGTTTTCAGTGAACAGTATTTCTAGTGGACAGTCAAGGTTTTCGGTCCTGAGTAGACCACATACGTTGCACACTATTTGCTAAATAGACTTTCCTCCTCCATCAGTCCATGTTCTTCTTCCAGATAGAGATGAGTCCTGTCCCAGCTCCAGCAATGGGATCTCATTGGCCTTTAAGCCAATTAGCAAACGCGGTGATGTCCCTGGCCATAGTGATTGGTTCGTATTACACAGCCAAACATGTTGACAAGCCCACTGGGAGAGACAGAAAGCCACACATTCTCTCTCTTCTGCTAGATTCAATGGTGTGAGGATTTAACACTTGTAGCTGCTTTAACCATGTGCAGAAGGCCTGGATCTACTGGAAATACCACACAGAGCCTGGCTTAAGGCTAACCCAAGAGAGAGAGGGCTTTGGAAGGGAGCAAAGTGACGTACTTACAGCTTGAAGCAGATAGTGCCTGAAGCTGCCCTTGCCCATATACCTTCCAGGTAATTGAGTCAATACATTTATTTCTGCTTAAACCAATTTTGAATGGATTTTTCTGTCAATTGTGTACTACTTAAAAATATCCAGAGTTATATTTAATTTTCCCTTACTGCCTGCCACTGGCAAATAGGAAAAAAAAGTTTGCTTTCTGTTTCCTATATCTCTTCTATCAATTTACATGTACCGTACTTATTTGCATTATTTCCCTCATTCTTATATCTCCTACCCTTTCAAGTATTTGAGTTGTAAGTAGGTGATTTTTTTACCCCTCTGTGTTATTCTTTCTTGATGGTGAGTTTCAGGCAGTTATCTGAAGCCTGCTAGGAACAGGTGAGGACTTAATTACGAGCCAGTTGGCTGAAAATAAAAGGAAGCATTCTGGAGTCCTTTTCACATTTCTTAAATTGCTCTTACCAAGTCTTCAGAAAGTCTGCCATATGGGAGACCATGGTCCATTTTGCAGCAAGTCTAGACCTTTAGTGTTGTCGGTGTTGGCGAAATGTGGCCCAAGGACCCTTTGTATCAGCATCACTGCGGTGCATGTCACAAAAGCAAATTAGTGGCTGCCTCCCAGTCTGGAGGCCCTAATCTCTAGGCGAATAACCTGGTCATCTCAGTTTTAGCAAACTCCCAAGTGATTCGTGTGCACAGTACAGTTTGAAAATTCCTACCCTAGTTTTAGCCTGTCAGCAGCAGCAACACGAAAATTACCTCTGCAATAGTTTTCTATCACTGTGAAAAATCCATTCCCATAATTTATGGGTAATGTACCCGCTTTTAAATGTAAAAGTTATGTAAGTAATTACAGTAATGGAAGAATTTTAACTAGTTAGAGTTGAATGTGATATAGGGAAAATTGAAGGAATTTCCAAAATACTTTGTACCTAATCATTCATTTTGAATGTCTTTCATTGTCTGAATCAGTTGTTCTTACCCTTGGCTTCATGTCAGCTTTTTAAAACGCTGCTGTTAGGCCACACTCCAGAAAGAGGAATTTAGACTCTCTGAAGATGGGACTTAGACATTAGTACTGGAGGAACAATGGCTAGTCCATGGCTATGAGCTGGTAGACAAAGGCCATAGACAAAGGCCATATTCTCGAGATTGTAGAGGCAAAGCTAATTATTAAGAAAATGCCAGACCTGAAAATAACCCGAAAGAAGACAAAAATCCACTGAACTGGAGATCCTGGTCTCTCTCCCTTACTGTAATCCCTCCCATCATCTCCAAAATATCTCCTTGCTTCTGTGTACCTTTTTAAACCCCATTTTGCTGAGATTCTTAAGGTAGATTTCATAGCTAGTTAACACGTCAATTTCCCAAGGCCATAATCGAATCAGAACAAGCTTGGTTTTTTGTGACTTACTATTCCCTTATCCAATTACATTCATATTGCGGAAATATATAGTTGACCCTTGAACAACACAGGGCTTAGGAGTGCTGACCCCTGCAGTTCAAAGTCTACCTATAACTTTGGACTTCCAGAAAGCTTAACTACTAATGGCCTACTGTGGACCGGAAGCCTTACTGATAACATAAACAGTCGATTAACACATATTTTGTATACATATTATATACTGTATGCTTACAGTAATCTAGAGAAAAAAATGTTAAGAAAATCATAAAGAAAATATATTTACTACTCATTAAGTGGAAGTGGATCTTTATAAAGGTCTTCATCCTCATCATCATCATGTTGAGTAGGCTGAGGAGGAAGAGGAAGAGGAGGGGTTGATCTTGCTGTCTCAGGGAGTGGCCGAGGTAGAAAAATATCTGTGTATAAGTGGACCTGCACACTTCATACCTGTGTTGCTCAAGGGTCAACTACATATCTAGACAGTCCCCAACTTACAATGGTTTGACTTATCATTTTTCAACTTTTATAGTGGTGCAAAAGCAATACATATTCAGTAGGAACTGTATTTCAAGTACCCATACAACCATTCTGGTTTTTACTTTCAGTACAGTATTCAATAAATTTCATAAAATATTCAACATTTTATTATAAAATAGGCTTTGTGTTAGATGATTTTGCCAAACTGTAGGCTAATATAAGTGTCTGAGCATGTTTAAGGTAGGCTAGACTAAGCTATGACGTTCAGTAGGTTAGGTACATTAAATGCATTTTCAACTTATGATGGGTATATTGGAACACAATCTCATTATAAGTCAAGGAGCATCGGTATTTTTTTAATTCATTATACCCGCTTTAGAAAACCATATCCATTTTGGGAGGCTGAGGTTGTTAGATAGATGAGATTCCTATCAAGGACCTAATGGCCTTAATGAGCTCTAAAGTGTGAAATTATGTGGGCAAAAATCACATAGAATACACAAGTAGTTCTTTTTTCCTTGTATCAGAATATTGTGGCATTATAGCTGAGCTGTGGCTTGATTCATCAGTTCAGAATGATACCTGGTGAACAATTGTCTTCTCTAAGGGAATGACAATGCAATCTACTAATAACTGTCACTTTATATCAAGTGTGAATTATGCTGTATAATGGGTTCAGGTGCTCATATAAATTGACTGTCATAAAATCTTTTTGTGTGATATTTCAGTGAAATCATCTCATTCAGATGATGAAAACAGGAACAGAATAGTGGCATGAGTATAAATGTGTTAACCACCCAACTGTCGAAAAAAAAATAATATCTAAAAACTGGTACTGATTTATTGTTCACCCAGCTCAGGAATTAGCAACCCTACCCCCAAAATAATATTGGACACAGTGATGATGTTATGAAAAAAGACAAGATAGAAAACTCTCATGCACTATTTGTGTGAATTGGTTACAACCAATGTCCATATGTATCAAAATATGTATCAAGGTGCAGTATGGTGTATACCCTTTGAGCCAGTAATTTCCACTTCTAGGAATTTACTCCAAGGAGACAATACCACAACTGCAAAAAATTAATGCATAGGAGTCTTTATTATAACATCGTTTAGACTAGTAAAAATTGAGAAACAACATAAATGTTTGCAACAAAGTATTGTATACAGAATATATGTATCATGATATGAAAACATTAAAAATGATGAATATCTGTGGTAAATGTATTGATATGAAAAGATGTGCAATACATTTAATTGACTACAAATACTATTTATAGAACAGTATATATAGTTACGGTACATTTATGTAAAATTACATGCCTCTATCTACACGTGTATGTAAAGTAGAGAAATGTCTAGGAAAGTGTTCGTTGAAATTTTAATGATAGAGTCTAGGGCGATTTTTTACTTCCTTCGTTGTACATTTCTAGGTTGCTTGAATTTTTACAGTGAACATTCAGCAATTTTATAAAAACAATAAAGCTATTTAAAAGAAATGAAAACTTTATATGAGTACAAATGAGGCTGAGGAATTTGAAAAAGTTCTTAAGATTATACCTCCATTCAGAGACAATGATAATGATGGGCTGGGTGAATTGCATAATAATCGTGTATAATAGCAAAAACATTAATTTACAATTTATTGGGGGTAGCAATATGCACTCAGCACTGTAGAAATGATAGTAATAAATGTACTTGGAATTGCAATTAAATAAACAAGCACAGAAGCATTTGCAAGCAGATTACATGGGGAGACTGAGGCCATTTTGTGGGGAAAATAGTACAAAACATCTCAGAACTGCAGTGTTGAAGTAAGGAGCAGGGTTTAACCCAATTTGGGAAAGTTTATCGTGGCTTAGGAAGAGCTTTTGAGAGGAAATGAAAGTGAGAGGTGAATGTGAAAGTGTGAAGTAGATAGCTTTTGGTGAGGAAGTCAAACAGAATATTTCATAGAGCCCAAAGTAAGGAAGAAGAATGCTTTTGCCTAGGGATTTCCAAAGAATAAATGTGAAATGTGTCTCCATTCTGTGGTTACTGCAAAGTCTGCAGCCTAGCTCGTAAGATAGTCAGACTTCCCTTAAAATGCTTTGGCAGGTGCATTGTGTAGCAACTACAGTGGAAAGAACCACCCCCCGCCCCAGAAAAATCACAGGAGCAAATCCTTTGGGAAGCCCGTGTTATCGCTTTCAGACCACAGGGATGTTACTGGATGCATGGCTGAAGCACTAAAGGAAGGTTTTGCGTTGCCATTCAACAGTCTTACAAGCAGGCTTCACCCGTCTGCTTACATGATGTTATTTTGACATGTCAACCCCATTCTTCCTTTCCCCACCTGTCATCCGCTAGAACCTAAAATTCCTTTATATATCTCTCTTTTTGTGTGTGTGATATTATTGCTTCTCTTGACAAGGGTCGACAAAACAGCTCTTTATCAGCCAATAATGACTCAGCACACTTTACCAGAAAATCAGTAGTCCCCTCTTATCCATGATTTCACTTTCTGTGGTTTCGGGTACCTGGGGTCAACTGTGATCAGAAAATATTAAATGAAAAATTCCAGAAATAAGCAATTCATTAGTTTTAAGTTTCACATCGTTCTGAGTAGCATGATGAAGGCTTGCTCTGGACTGCCCGGGACATGAATCAACAGTGGGTCCACGCCGTGTATGCCACCCGCCCATGCGTCCCTTAGAGCCATGTAGGTGATCAGATTGAAAACACTTAGTGGATTTAGGATTCGGTACTATCCGCAGTTTCAGTCACCCACTGGGGGTCTTAGAACACATCCCCACAGGTAAGGGGGGACTATGGAATCGGAGGAGTTGGGATACAAGAAAGATATTTTGGTGGCGATGGAGGAAAATGGCCAATCTTTTGAGTGCTGCCTGGCTAGGTCTGTACAGGGAACCATAGTGGGAGGTAAGTATAGTTTTTTTTAAATGTATAATGTTTAAATATATAAAATATATTTTAAAATGTTATATGTATATAACGTAATGTTTTCAAACATCAAGAATAGGCAAATTGGCTTAGCATCTCACATCCAAGCACAACACTCGCCATAGTTTGTGTTTTTTATATGATGATAGCTGTGATTATTTGTCCTCCGCCTTCCCCTGCAGTCAGTAAGCTCCACAGGGGCTGCACCCCACCCGCTCCGCTCACCTCCACACCCCCCCGGAGTCACATGGCACTCGGTAGGTGCTCGGTAACTTTCGGTGAGTGATAGTAGAGCAAAGGGGGCGTTGGGCAAAGAAGAGAACAAGTATTCAGGAAGCGAGAGAAGTTGAGAGAAAAAAGTTGGTGGAAAGAAGGGCCCCAAAGTAAAATAACTTACTTTTGGGTTTAACCTACCTGATATTACACACACACACACACACACACACACACACACATCTATATATATATATATATATCATCCTGATGTTTTTTTTTTTTTTTTTTGAGACAGAATCTCGCTCTTTTGCCCAGGCTACGGTGCCATGGCATCAGCCTAGCTCACAGCAACCTCAAATTCCTGGGCTCAAGCGATCCTCTCACTTCAGCCTCCCAGAGTGCTAGGGTTACAGGCGTGAGCCACTGCACCCAGGTTTCATCCTGATCTTTTAAACAGAAAATCTCTTTCTCTTCTTGTGTTATTCCTAGTTTTCCTACCATGCAACTTTGAAATGACAACTGCACTTCCCCTGCAAAAAGCCCAGTGAATTAAATTTACAGAGTAGAATTCTAACAAGTAAAGGTCAAAGAAATATGAGGCTACTCAACAATAGTAGTTCATAACTTCCCTTTTATTTATTTACTTTTTTATTTTATTTTTTTAATTTACTTATTCATTTTGAGACAGGGACTCACTCTGTTGCCTGGGCTAGAGTACAGTGGTGTCATCACTGTTTTGCTCAGGCTAGTCTCAAACTCCTGGCCTCAAACAATGCTCCTGCCTTGACCTCTCAAAATGCTGGGATTACAGGCATGGGCCTCCATGCCCGGCCTTAACTTCCCTTTCAGATTTGTATTAGCTGTATGTAAGTTTCGAAAGTATTCCTCTCCTTTCTTATTTTTTAGCTAAAAATTGTGTTGTAGTAAATATTTAACAGTTTATTTTCTGTGTGTCAATAATATAGATATCAGCTTTTTCTATACTTTAAGTACTCCATCAGTACCATAAAATAATTATTCCTATTTTCCTAAAGCATACCTTTATTCCCTGCTATATTACCTGTAAAATAGTGTGTCTGTGGGGTAGGGAGTATGGGAAGGGAGCTCTGGCAGTGCTGTCCTTGTCATTAGTCACCCCTCCCCAAAATGCAGAGATTCATTATTTAACAAGTGTTTGTTAAGTGCCTACTATGTGCCAGGTCCTGGTTCTTGGCACTTAGGGACATAGCCGGGAACAAAGTTCCTGAGGGCTAACATTCCAATCCACTTGGAGCTAGTTTTCTCAGGACCGAGATTTATTTCTTACATAAAAGTTTGCTAAAATATGAAAAATATGACATTCACTTATGCACAGTACAATTGGGTTTCATGTACATTTCCTAATGCAGAGATTAAAAAAATATGACAAAACCCTGTCATCAGCATCACACGCCTAAGTTATTAGTCACCGTCTTCTGGATGGGAGACACGTTTTTTAACCAAGAGACAGATACGAGCAGTATTTGTCATGACTGTCCCCAGCCTCTTAGTGGAGAGCAACTCACAGAGCTGTTTCCAAGGTGGGGCTTTTAAAGAAGATGCGCCCAACATCCCAGTTCCCGGTGTGCCGTCCAGGGGAGGAAAGGAGACGCGGTCAACATTCCTTCTTTACATTCCTCACCCCAACCCACTGAGTTTATCCCGAGGGCTGTAAAGTTGGGAAAAAAGAGCAAGTTGTTCTGTTTCTCTCATCTGCCCCCTATTCCCACACACAGCTTTCAACTGACCAGAAATATGAGTGCTTCACATTTATGCCTTAAATATCCTCAATCCCCAGTGTCTAGGTTTGAGTTTCCCCAGAAGCAGACCCTGAGAAAAAGTGTTGCCGTCAAGAGGTTTCTTTGGGAGGTGATCTCGAGGAACGTGGCTAAGGGAGGGAGGAAGTGAGATGGGAATGGCAAAAGTCAGTGGGTTCCCACTCTTGCTTCTGCTGGGCAGTCGGTGCACACAGCAGGCCCCTGAAAGGAGGTCGACCTCGTGGTCGAGGGAGCTAGACATTGAAGGTGGTCTCCACATGTGACAGCCATGATTCCTCCTGGACGCACAGGCCTGCCAGTTCCTCGCCACAAGAGATGGAGTCTGTGACGTGCTTTTATCCACAGAAGGTGGCAGAAGTTCTGGGCCCGTTCTGGGTCCGTTCTGAGTCAGGAAGACACCTAGAACCTTCCACTTTCACACTCCATGGAGAGGCCAATGTCATCTTGTTAAGAATGTAGACTCATTACTAAAAAATAAGACATCAAGTAGAAAGAAAGAGGCCACTTAGAGGAACACCCAAGTGCTGAACATGTGTATGAAGCCTTCTTGGGCCCTCCAGTCCCCCAGGTGCCAAATGAATGCAAAGTGCCCCAAGGTCACATAAAACTGAAGCCAACCCAGGTGAGCCCCACCCAGATTTCTGACCTAGAGCATCATGAGAAATAATAAACTGTTGTTGTTTTACAAAGTCGCTGTGCATTTTTTTTAGGAAGCATAGATATCTGATACATATGCCAACGGTCAGTCATTGGTTGAGAGTAGATCCCAGGAGTGTTAATTTCCTGAAACTTTTGGCCTGATTCACAGGTGGGCAAAGCAGCCATCGCTACTCAGAGAAAGATTTAGGCAAAGAAAGGAAGGTTCTCTGGCCCTCAGAGGGAGGGCTGGTGTGCATTATTGAGGCAAAGACGCAGGGATGCAGGTGGGATCTGGCGAGCAAGAGATCTCTACAGCTTCTGTTGTCAAAACTTATCTTTTCCAATTGGCCAACTACACTGTCCGTGTTCCAAAGCAAATTCCTGCTTCCCTAGCGACAAAAATGTGGTTTCTCCCTACACCTGATCACTTGAAGCTTCTAAGCTGCCCATTTTTTCCTGAAACATTTAACATTTCTGTGCCAATTGGTTTAAGGAAAAACAAATCCTAATTCAGTATAAAGAAGTGTATTAGGTAATGTGGAATGTGTGTGCATGTGTGTGTGTTGGAAGAGCAGAGAATTCCAAAGAAAAAAAAACACCATCTCTTTTCTTAAGCAGTTCAAATTCTACAAAGAGATAGAAGCCAATCCAGAAGCAGTTACCATCCAGCCACGTTATCAAGCCAGTACTCTATAAATGTACTGTCTTCAAAGATAAAAAGCAATGCTCCATCTAAGACAGAACGCCTGCTATTTTCCTTGTTTTTCTGTTGGTGGTGATGAGGTCACCCAGAGGACCCAGTCTCTCCCCTCGTTGCCCTGGTAATCAAAAGCGTGTAATTAAAAGCTGGCTGGTGAGAGCAACGAATGTGATTCTGTGACCCAAGAACAGTTTTTTCCTAAGCAAAGCTCATTAGACCACATTAAATTCACAATAGGTTTAAATTCACAAAGTGCACGCTAGAATGATCGTAAGCAGGGGGTTTTAACCAGAGAATTCCCTAAACACAGAGGAGCCTGATTTTCAAAAATGTGAGGAACCCGAGTAGAGGTTGGCCTGCTCTAGCACTTATGGGGGACGAGAATGCAGGGACGCCTACTATCTGAGGCTGGAGACGAGGGTGAGGAGGAGAAAGGAGGGACAAGGGACTGTTAGCTGTCCCTATCAAGAGGATCCACAGTGAGGGGACATCTGGCAGGTGACACAATGAGTCTGGACTGGAAATGACTTACTCTTATGTCACCTTCATGTCTAGATGACCTGGCCAAATCACAGTTAATTTAGTATTTTTCTGTCACCTAAACAGCTAGTTCAGGCCACTGGGCCAAAGAACGGGATATATGTGATTTTTTTAAAAAATGGCTCTGAAATACCAGGGCTAGTTCATCCACTTCTGTCGCTGAGACAGTAGCGCCCCCATCTTTTGTTGTAGTACAGGTTGAGCATCTCTAATCCAAAACTTCAAAATCCTAAATGCTCCAAAATCCAAAACTGTCTGAGCACCAATATGGCACCACAAGTGGAAAATTCCACACTGGACCTCACGTGATGAGTCACCATCAACATGCAGGTACACAACACATGGCTTACCCAGCATCCCCAAGGGAAAAATAAAATTATTAATACTTGCAGGCTTTGTGTACATGAGGTGATATGAAACATAAATGAATTTCCTGTTTAGACGTGGGTCCCATCCCCAAGATATCTTATTATATATATATGCAAATATTCCAAATTTCCCACAAAAACACAAAATCTGAATCTGAATACTTCTGGTCTCAAGCATTTCAAATAAGGGATAATTCACATGAAGTTGTTTTTAAGGAAAATTTTGAGGAGAAAGAGACTGTGTAAATTCTACATGCTTTTGAAGTGGATCCAAACCCTTCTGTTTGAACCAGGTTTTGGAGATCTCTCTAATCATTTTCCTAAATGCTCCCAAAACTAACACTCTCAAGCAGCCCCTGGATTTTCTCCTCCCCAGATGTTTGCCTAGAGGACAGAAAAGTAGGAGGGCTGAGCAGATGTTGCAGCCTGCTGTCGCTAAACCCAGCACTGTAACTGAACCTTGAAAGGGACGACGGTGACCTCCTCACGGAAATCAGCGTAAGGCGTCGTCGTACCCTCCCGGGTTTGAACCCGCTTGACTTTGAGCCAGTCATTTACGCTCTCTCAGCTTCTGTGGTCTCACCTGAAAAAAGGGGTCGATAGCAATACTGCCTCACAGAGGTGTTGTCAACGTTCCTTGCACGGTGCCTGCCACATAGTGAGCACTTGCTGGATGCTGCCTGCTATTGCCACAATTGTCACAGTTTGCACCGGCCATGTGGGGGTTCATGTCATGATGTGCTCTGAGACGTGCAGGGAAATTTCTCGGTCAGCCTGTTCTCAATGCCTGAAGTCCCTTATTAGAGGATGTCCCTGGCTTCCTAAACATTGTTCCTTACTTAAAATGCAACTTAGCCCCTCCGGAAATGCCCTGTCGTGCTCCCCTCCCCATGAATGAGTGTGTTGTGTCCCACCCTGGGTGAATGTCCCATGCTCTTCAGGACATGTGCTTCCTTGTTAGGGCACGTGTGCACATGCCCTTTTGGTAGGGCCCCGACCTGCACGTAGAGATCAATGCACAAGCATAGTGCAACACAGAGGTGCTTAACCTGTGGGTCCAAACCTGGGGCACCAGGAACTCTATGAGTCCCTGAAATTAGATGCAAAATTGCCTTGGTGCATTTGTACCCTTTGGAGGCCAGAAGATCGTAGCTATTATTGGATTCTCAAAGGGCTCTATGGTTACAGAGCCACTGGAGTGGGACAGCTACCTGGAACCAGCTCTCCACAGCCTCTTTCAGATACAGTGGGTTTGCTGAGGGCCTGGAGAGATCTCGGGGTATATTCCAGCTTGGGAGGCAGGAGAGATGGGTGGAGAGGCAAAATGACGAGATCAGTGACAGTCAGATAAGCCCAGTGGCCCTGGGTGCCCTGATGTGTCATTGTGAGAGAGCAGAGACACCTGCAGAGCCAGACCAAACCCTGCTGACTCACATCTTTCCTCTGGAAGCTGCCCTGGAGTGAGCATAGACCGAGGCTCCCAACAGCCACAGGGGGAACAAGGGCTTTCTCAGCAGGCAAGGGCTGGCCTGGGCAGAGAGTAGAGCCTCCGGCCTCTGGGCCTTTGCAATCTTAGGCCTCAGGAACGCTGAGTTCCAGGCCCAGCTGTCCGTCTGATCTCATGCCAGTTCCTCCATCTACAAATGAGGGGGCTGGGGGATCACACTACAGGTTCCTTAAAGGTTCTTCCAATTCTAAAAGAATTATTCTGATGATTCTTTAAGTTTCCTCACTGGATACTTCTCCTTGCACAAGAGGAGGACCCGGTAGATTTGGTTTTCGCGGAGCCTAAAGCATGTATAATTTGGGGATAGGGTTACCGAAGAAATTCCTAATGCCCAGTTAAATTCGAATTTCAGCCAAACAATGAATAAATTTTTATTATACGTGCATCCCAAATATTGCAGGGGACGTACCTATATTAAAAGATTATATGCTGTTTATCCGAAATTCATATTTAACTGGGAGTCTTACATTTTTATTTGCTAATTCTGGCAACTTTATTTGGAAAGCACTCTAAGTTAAAAAAAATAGCATTACAGAATTAAGTACAAATGTGAAGATTTAGACCTATTTGGGCAATTTGAATGCCCTACAACTCCTGGAACTCACAGGGATCCCCAAGTGAGGGGCCCTCAAGCCTAAGGTTTATATGTATCAGGGGCCAATTCAATCTGCTGACACGTTTCCATCTTTTCTAAAACCTTCTCTATTTCCCTGGTTCCACTTGGGTTTCATGGCAGTCTCTCAAATTATACAAGTGGGTATTTTTGTAACTCCGTCTCTTCATCTTTCATTTTTTGGTCTCTGTTCTCTCTTCTGGGGATCGGATTTTTACCTCTTCCATTTCATGGAAAAACAAATCTTAAATAATGTTTATAAAACAGTATAAGCTTTTCAGTTTAGACTGTTTTGGAAACATATTATGATATTAATCATATGGGTAACTTTAGTAACTTTTATTTTCTACATTTTAGGAAGTCTGAAAAGAGAAGAAATGATAAATTTTTCTTTCACATAAAAACTCTTTTATAGAAACATTTAATTTTGACTGTAGCTTGCAGCTATATAAAGATATGTGTGTATATAAATACTTATGCATATGTATATGTTTCTGAATGCTACAAAGAATTATCCCAAAAGCATAACTAAGTCCACTAAAATGATTGACCGGTAGGAAATCAATTTAGATAAAATTGTTCTGTCATAACCATGTGAATAAAGTGTAAGTATATTTTAAATATCACATAGGAAGCATCAAAGGAATACATCTTGTTTTTCATGTTAAATTTAAACTAGTGGGTTCAGTTTTTCTCTTACTGAAAGAAGGTATTTTGAGCATTATTATAACAGATAATATTTTTGACCTTGAAAATTCTTAATCACTTCCTAATAGTGCTAGAAATTGACTTCAAATGTCATATGATAGAAAATTAAAATGATTATAAAAGAAAATAAAAGTAATTTAAGATGGATAATGCAAGGCATAAGGGAGGGAGAAGAATGCAGAACAAGATAAGCAGAAAGAAATCAGATGAAATATCAAGAAGTGAAATCTATTTTGCAATTTAAAAAAGTGACTTGCAATAAATTGTGTAATGTATTGATGGATTCACAATGGCAATTGAATAAACTAGTTCACTATTCTGGATGTACCCGTCTCATGGTGTGATAATTTGTGCAGATTTTTGCTCACTTTTCCCCTCTGAAATATTTGAGGTGTCACCCTGGAATATGAGTGTATATGTACTGAAGCGTGTGATGATGGCGGTCACGGTGCTGCAGTGTGTGCCTTGCATGTGTGCGTGCAAGCATGTGGTGGCAGTGATGGTAGTGATGGTGTGTGTGTGTGTGTGTGTGTGTGTGTGTGTGTAGTAATCGTGCTAGGGTGGCAGGGCTGGTGGTGAATGCCATACGACTGCTATAACTACTTCATGATATACATCTTGCCTTTTATTGTATAAATTAATACTTACAGGTTAGAATCACTAAGGCTTTTTTTTCCTAAAATATTTAACAAGGACTAGGATTAGATTACAGTTTAATCTTTAAATCCGCTTTTCTTTCTGAAAAGAGTTAATTAAATTCCCAATAGTTATTTATACTATTTTAAGGTTTCCATTTTTTCTTCCTGCTTTAAATTAGCTTATTTCTTGGGCAGGCAATCGTTTGGGTATCTTCTATACATATATATGCAATGCTTGGAAATTTTTTTCTTGAAATTACATATGCAACTGCTGATGACATTTTTATCCATGTATACAGCTTTAGCTAGGGGGAAAGTAAATAACACACCCCGCCTCTCCAAAGGTCCTTTTCTTTATTGTCTGACACAAAAGTTACTCTACAGCATAAAAGTTACTGGGAGTAGCCCCATCTTCTTTTAGGAATATAATGTCTTTACCTGCTATGCTGCTAATATATTTGTCCTTTTTCTGAGTGTATCTACCCCAAATTCATTTGGTTATTCTTTAATAGCCCCTTATGGTTTGAGGGCACTGTATTTTCAAACTCTTCTTAATTACAGTTATTCAACTTTCCAGAGAGCAGACTTCTAGCTATCCTATTCTCCAGCTTTGCACAATAAATCCTGGAATAAATTAGCTGCAGTAAATTATGCTTCACAGAAAGGCTCATACATAGATTTAACTGAAGGCAGTGATTGCAAAATACATTTCCTATCTTTTGGAAACATGCAAAAGTCTAATTGGAAGGTAACTATTTACACCCACAAAGATATGTTGTTTCAATAATTGGTCAAAAAAGAAAGCATTATGCAGCATTTGAAAACTAAAATGAACATTACATTTGGCAGTAAGAGAAAGTGCGTATCAGTCTTGAAAACACAATGTTTTTTTATTTGTTGTTGATTTTTTTTCAGGTGTAAGAAAACCTTTTTGAATGGGTGAAAACTACTTGAAGGTGCAGGAAAGAATAAAGAAATTGACAGTTTTTTATGGCCATCAGATCGGTGCAATGTTAATATGGAACAATTCTAAGCTCAAGAGGACTCTCATCCATTGCTGGTGGGGATGTAACTAGAACAATTACTTTAGGGATAATTTGACAATTATTTGACCAATAATTACCAAGTCAAGTTGAAGATGCACATATCCTAGGGCCCAGCCATACTACTGCTAAGTATGCCCTAGAGTAGCAGTCCCCAACCTTTTCGGCACCATGGACCAGTTTCATGCAAGACAATTTTCCCATGGACTGGTTGGGCAGGGCGAGATGGTTCCTAACAGGCCATGGACTGGTACAAGACTGCAGCCTGGGGGTACCCTACCCTAAGGACCACATTCTTAGAGAAATTGTGCCCAGGGAGATAAAATATTCATTACAGCTATTTTTCAAATAGCTACTTTTACTATTTTTAAATAGTAAAAATTGAAATGGATACCGAAATTAGATGTACAAGGACATTTAGGATATTCACATAATGGAATAGTATACAGCAGTTCATATGAATAAACTACATGGATTACTACAGATCAGTATTGGAAATGTAATATTGAGGAAGAAAAGCAAGTTACAGAAGGCTCAGCTCCATGTGACAGCCGTTATATAAAGGATTTTATCCCCTGGATCTGCCACTCCTTTCACCATCGCTCTCTCCCTCAGGGCACCAGCCGTGCTTAATCACTTGCAGTGGAAGCCCCAGGAGGCTGGCCACACCTTGGGTGGCAGCCCACTCCTCCCCACTGCGCTGTGTCCTCTGTCTTTCCTCTCCACCAGACCTGTGCTCCCTGAGGGCAAGAATACCATCTGAGACACCTTTGTACCCATGTCTAATGCCTTGCAGGGAACGCACAGTGGGTGCTCACTAAGCTGAACTGAAGAATGGTCCATAACCAAGATTTGGTACAAATTGTTGAATTTTTTAAAATGTTGTGCTGTGCTCTTGGCAAAAATCCTTAAGTGATTAAGCCTCCAGCTGGGTCCTAACTGCATCCTTCTCATTTTCTGTTGTCATTTTGGCTCCCTGTCATCTGGGATTCCCTCTGTTTTCTTTCTCTGGTCTACCCTCTACATTCATCATTTCCTTGTATCTGGGCTGATAAAATAATTGCAAAGATTTTTCACACAATTAACTCCAGGAGTAGCGTTAACTCTAAGTATTGTGCTGGATTTTCCATAGCACCACATACTGCTAAGTCTAATTTGCAACTACACAAATCCATGACATGTTGGAATTTAAGGAGATTCATTAGCCTACAATGTTTACTCTGCAAAATGTTTGCTGGAACTGACAAAATAACCTTCCCTGCGTCACAAAAATTATTGATTCCCTTTCTGTTGCTTTAGGGCTATAGCATCATATATATTCCCCTACTTTCAGTGTAGGAACCTGGAATTTCAGTTGTTTAATCCTTTCCAGACATTTATAAGTGGGCTACAGTGGGGCAGACTTAGCTGCAGATAGTGAATCACACAAAGATGTAATCTGTATGTGTCACATTGGAAGGTCTTACTACCTGGCAAGACTTATTTTGGTTCCTGCCCCATTGCTTTGTCTATTCCCAAGAAATCTCTTTGGAAGTAGAAGGATATGTATGGGAGTGAAATGGCAGAATGCCACCAGTATACTTATCGATTGGAAATCAGGGATGGAGTAGGCTACCAGGAAAGCAGATTGCATTAGCACCACCAAAATGATGCATCCTAATCCAAGGCCACACACACACATACAAGCGCACACATGTTCTACAGCACGCCAACCTTCCATCCATACCTCCCATGCTTGTACACGGCTCTTGGAAGTGAGCCCACCATAAGTCCAGGAGGAGATTTTTTTGCAGGGTGGGGGTACGGTGATGGGGATTAAAAACTAGGATCAGGCTCTGACAAGGGATGAAAAAAGATGAACAGAGACTAGTGATGAAATAGAACAATGGCAGAGAAGGAATCTGTAGAGGATGTGAGCAGAAGTACCAGGAAGTGTAAGAATGAAGGTGTGCACAGGCGTCCAAGGGGTCTTGCCATAGTCACAGCAAGGAGATGTCCAGAGCTTCAATGGCCAAAGTCCCAAGGTCTGTATTCTTATTTAAGAATGTATGAGGTTATTGAGATAACATATTATTATGGAAATAATAGTTGTGACATTTACTACTTCTGTTAAAATAATAATCAAGTCTCTGTATAATAATACATGAAGTAAATTTTTTAAAAAATCAAAGAAATTATTTTCAATTAGGCTTTAAAATCAAAATGGAGAAATGTAGGCATTAACTATAAAGACATGGGCCGGGCACAGTGGCTCACACCCGTCGTCCCAGCTATTTGGGAGACTGAGGCAGGAAGATTGCTTGAGCTCAGGAGTTCAAGGTTACAGTAAGCTATGATTATACCACAGCAAGTGAGACCCTGTCTCTAAAAAACAAAACAAAATAAAACAAAAACAATAAAGACATGAAGAAGGACCAACATTTCAAAATCTAAAAGAAAAAAATCTTAAATTTCACTTGCTGTGTTAGAATATTCACATTCTGATTAGTTTCTGTCTACAAGTAAGCGAATTAGTTTTTAAATGTCGACACAGGTGAAATAGAAAGGTCAGCTTTTTATTACAGTTGTGTAACTAGAGAATGGTTGACTGAATCTAAACATCTGGGTATTTGTACACGCGCATTCACAATCAGGATGTGTTTGCCGTCAGTATTGATTGAGGGACGGCCGTGCGCAGTGCCAAGGCCCAGTCCTAACATGTACTTAATATCGCAATTCCCATAAACCGGAGCGCTGGACATAAGACAACTTGACACAAGAAACTTTTTTTTAATTGGAAAGGTAACTACAACCAAGCACTCTATACACGAGTATACAGACAGGAGGCAAGTTATCCCCAAGCAAAGGCAGAATAACTAGGTTTGCCATTGGCACGTTACTAAGACTGAAGGGTGGTTTTTTTTTTTTTTTTGCCTTTTATTTTATTTTTATTTTTATAAATTTATGGAGTGCTTGTGCAATTTTGTCACATGCATAAATTGGGTAATGGTGAAGTCAGGGCTTTTAGGGTATCCACCCAAATAACAAATATTGTACTCATTAAGTAATTTCTCATCCTCCACGCCACTCCCAACTCCTTACCTTTCCAAATCTCCATTGTCTGTCATTCCGCTCTCTATGTCCATGTGTACACATATTTTAGCACCCACTTACGAGTGAGAACATGTGATATTTTTCTATGTCTGGCTTGTTTCGCTTATGGTAACGGCCTCCAGTTCCATGCATATTGCTGTAGAAGACATGGTTTCGTTCCTTTTTATGGAACGAAAAAGGTAGTATTCCATTATGTGCGTATACCACATTTTCTGTATTCAGTATCCATTGATGGACACTTAGATTGATTCCATATCTCTGTTATTGTGAATAGTGCTGTGATAAACACAGGAGTGCAGGCATCTTTTTGACATACTGATTTCTCTTCCTCTGGGAAGATACCCAGCAGTGAGATTGCTGGATCAAATGGTAGATCTACTTTTAGTTCTTTGAGAAATCTCCACACTGTTTTCCATAGAGGATGTACTAATTTACACACCCACAAACAATGTATAAGCGTTTCCTTTTCTCTGCATCCTCGCCAACATAGAATAAACTGTATTTTCCCTATAACCATTGTGCTTACATCATAAAAATGTATACGTTACATTCTGGGAACCTCTGCATCACACCCCTCAACACACACGCGCACACACACACACACACACACACACCATGCACACACCATCTATTCTCACACAGTCGTTGTATTAGCCACAATGTCCAGGACAGAATTCTATTACCACTTTAGTCTTAATCTTTAGTGGACACTGTGTGAGGTATGTCCATCCACATCTGGCATTTATTTGATTAGCAAAATCTGACTGCTGTTCCATGACACACCATTTCAGCAATTCGTCAGACTGCCCATTTCCAAAGTGAACTGTGTCCCCAGGAAGTCAAGTGGGTCTCACATTCCACCATCACTCGTACAAATTTCTAGATTTCCTTATATTTCTAGAAGGTGCAGGCATTTTGGAATAGAATGTTGTTCTTGAAAGAATCAACATGAGATTAAATTCAACTGATGAAGATTTTCAACACATAACATTTACAAAAGAAGACTATTCTCATGCTGCTTCAATGATGTATTTCTTTTAGAACATTCTTAAAAGTATTATTAAGAACTACTATTTGTATGTTGTGTTCACAAAGAAAAATATTCCACTATATCTGTACTTAAAATCCTGCCATATGAGAACCAAAAAACGAGAGAGGAAGGAAAGGAGGAGCTATACAGTAGTTTTCAAAGTGGATGTGCCAAGGATCACCATGACCTTGGGGAGGATCCTCAAGGTCAAAACTGATAATAATGCCAAGATGTTATTCATCTTTGGAAATGACATTATCCCAGAAGTGTGTAATATTTCCCAAATCCTACATGAAGTGCAATATCACAACCAGTCAATTGACTGAATTCAGAAGCAGACTTAAGAATCAAGCTTTCTTCTCTTAAGTGAGACATTTTAAAGGGATAGGTAGAAATATAAAACAATGTCATTCTTCTCCTCAATTATTTTTGTCTTGGAATATACATATTTTTCATAAAAATCTGTTATGGATGTTAATGTAATGGTTTATTATTGTTATTTTAAATGGATTAATAACTATTGAAAATATTTCTGTTTTAATTTCTAATAAAGTAAATATTGATATATACAACTTGCATTTTAGAAAGCTCTCTGGGGCTGTCAATCATTTTTAAGAGCATAGGTTTTCTAAGACCAAAAAGTCTGAGGGTGGCTGAACTACACAAATGGCTGGGTACATTACTGTCAATTTGGAAACACTGTCCCCTTAAAAAATAATTATTTTCACAACAGTATTTCAGAAGGATGTGTTCTATGACTCAGAGGGGAGTTTTCTATATAGAAGCCTCTCGATTGGCTATCAGTTGGCTGCACCTGGGTGAGTTTCCACTCAGCCTTATCTTTAACATCCTCTGTGGCTCCCTGCAGGCAAACAAAGCAGAAGGGAATTGGGGGAGGGGAGTCCCGGGCCAACAATGTATTATTCTTGGATAAGACTTGCCCTGAGTCCCGGGCCTCCGCAGAGCTTAATCAGTTTAAGCAAATGTTTCCAAAAAGGTCCCACCTTCTCCACCTGCTTATCTAAAATTCATCATATTTGAGCTCTCCTTGGAGTAAGAGCAGCCATTGAAAAATATATATCTGATTTCTGATTGCATAAGAATTAGCTGGGACACTTTTTAAATATAAAGGTTCCCAGGCCCCACCCCAGACCTAAGGGGTCAATAGCACAGGGCTGAAAGGATCATGTTTGTGGCCATCATGAGCTCCCCTCATGACCCTAGATGCACACTGTCTCTGGGAGGCCACACTCTGTTTGGAGATGGAGGGAGGCCCGTACAAGGAGAAGTGGGCCAAGTGCTGTCTCTGATTAACAATAGTGACTGATGGAAGGAAAGAGAAGGAAAAGGGGAATAAGTTGGAAGAAATATCAGAAATGAGGGCTAGAGAGCACTAAACCTTGAACCTTTCCCACCTCCTGTTTTGCTTAGAGCCTTCCCTGAGCCTTTATGTAGTGAAGGCTCAATGCGGACTTGATAAGTACCCAGAAGTCCAGCTCTGATGAAGATTCTCAGGAAGTATAAACAGAGAACGTTTTAAAAGCCAGAGCGATCACATAAATACGACCTAGAATGATTACGTAAATAAACATGGAAGTGGGCATGGAGAAAATCAGATGGAAGATCTAAAGTCAACAATATCTCCACCTAACGCCGTGTGTTTGGTGCCATGGATTAATCAACTACACATTAATGCAAAATAGTTTAAGGCCCCAGCAGGGTCTAAATCCAAACCTTCCCCCAATCTTTTCAATTGTCCTCAATTGTTTTCCAAGTGCAAGTTTCTTTCAAAGAAGGCTTTGCTATGGAAGCTCTTTCCTTGGTTCCTTTTGTTCCTCAGCAGAATGTGAACATTTAGGCCATTCACATACTGATGATCTTTAAGCCAAAACTATTGCATTTCAGCAAAGACCTAATGGATTCAGAATAGATGGCAAACAGGGTAAAATGTACTGGCATGATTTTTGGTTGCCAGAATGCTCTCAACCTTCACTTATTTTTATTGCACAAACAAGATTGGACTGCTCTAGCAAGTCTTACTCAGGTTTTGCAACACATTTACAAGTACAAATCTGTGTGACAAAGAGCACTTTTTGTACCATGGGCAGCTTTGATAACAAGCAGAGGTAAGAGGAACTCGATTCAGCCCAATCTGTAGTGCCCTTGCAAAGCTCTTTGCTCTCTTTGCCTGAACCTTCTCCATTCTCAAGATAAGATAGGAAAAGGAGGAAATAGTTACCTTACACAGGCCTTTCCAAAGACAGGCTGCGGGATTACAAGATGTCTAATGAGATGTACAATTCCTTTCTCCCTGGCTTGCTGCTCATTTTTGGAAAATATAAGATGCTTTTGACTATGTCAAATCTATTTAATAAATGACCTTTTTAGTGCTTTCAGCAGTAGATTCTCTGAAAGCACTATAAGACATACTCAAAAAATCTTTTTTTCCTCTCCAAATCAGTTCTTATCGTACTTTACATATTGGTAAGACATCACTAGCTTCATAAAAGTATGCAACATCAGTAATCCAGTTGGTTAGAGCCATCGTTTCTCACTTTAGGATGATTTTTTTTTTTTTTTGTCCTTTTTCTTCCTTTTTATCCCCTACCTCAAAGGATCTTTCGGGAAGTAGGCACTTATTGACAGCATGGAACCCTGGAGCACCAAGAAGTAGACGGCACTTCCCAGCTGCTCTGCCCCTTGAAATGGTGGGATGGGAGGACCTGAACACCATGTTCTGTCTCTTTTGAGATCACTCTAGAATTAGTTATATCATTCCTCAGATTTTTAACATGTAACATTGTTTTTCATGAAATTTTATTTCTTTTATTATGTATTTATATTTATATTTTACAATTTTTTGGCCAGGCATGAATTTATTCATCCACTCAACAAATACCTATTGTGCACCTACCCTGCTATGGAATGGGAGATTTGTTAATTTCTTAACAAGTAAGAGATAGATTTGATTCATGTGGCATTCTAGACTCATGTTCATATCCATGCATGTGCTCTTTGTTTGTTTGCATATTTAGTTAGTTACTTAGTTCTCTCTTTGTGAATTCATAATTGGTTTGAGGGCAGAGGCTATTGTTTTACCTATCTTTGTGTCTCCAGATCTCCTAGACAGCAGGTGTTTAATAAATGTTGAAATGATGTTAAACAAATCACATCAACTTCCATAATGGAATGGAGACAAATTACAATTAAAATGTATATCCCAAATTCAAAGTATCAGGAAAAATCTTGCAGAAAAAAAGGGGAATGCCATGAAGTGCAAAGTATGCTGTAAATTAGACTCTGAGTTTCCTGATAGCCAGGAGAAAAGGGAAGTTTGCCAAGGTACATTGGAAATAGGGATTCTTTATCCAGAGATGTTGGGCCCTGGATTTTAGTACATTTACGTTACTAATAAATATTTTATTATTTTTATTTTATGTTTATTATTATAACAGGACTTTTCCCACCATAATTTATTACACATTTTTCTTGGGATAATTAATATTGGTTCCACAGAAAAATTACTTTTTGTTTTTACATATGCAGGGTACTTACTTATAGTAAAATGAGAAGCATATGAAATAATCTTATGCAAAAATAAAAGTTAATCATTTTCAAAATGAAACTTCCTTAGCCTTTTCCATTTAGAAATGATCAGATTACTTTACTGTTTGAGATTATAAACTTTACATATAAAATGTGCCTGAAGTAAACCAAAAGCCTACCCTAAACCCCTATCAATGAAACATCTCCAAGAACAATATCAAAATACCTGGAATGGTCAGGTAGACTGATCCCTAGAGTAAACATGGACATTATATATGAGAAATTTTTCACATACAGTGATGTAAAACAACTCCTAAGTCATGTAGAACCATTTATGAACACTCAAGTGAGAAAAATATCTAAACATTTTAATGAACAAATAACTCTGATGGCTAATTAAGAACTGAAAGTAGTTTTTCCTGTTTTTTGAACCTCTCGAACACATATTTGGTATCAGAAACTTGGCCCCCAAGATCATGTAATGTCCAGGTGATCCTAGGGAGGTCACTAACCCTATGAAGCCTCAGTTTCTTAACCAGAAAAATGAGAATCATAATACTTACCTCATAAGAAATAAATGCAAATAAATGAGATTACGTATATGGGCAAACTTTATAAACTATGAAGGCATAGCTTTTGTTCTATAGATTCTTGCATTGATGGCAATTAAGTTTGAGTTGGCAAGTCGTTGATTTCTTACAACCATGCATATGTGATTAGTCAAATTCATGTCAGTATAACCAATTCCATCTGCTACTGAGATCCACTTAATATTTTTTATGCTCCATAAATGTATACAACTTAAAAATCTATTGAGTTTGGTAGCCAAATAAAT
>CAUYSK010126275.1:0-47348 GCA_963575035.1 Avahi laniger | reverse complement strand
TCACCCCTCATCCTCATAGAGGTACTTGACGATGCCCCAGGGGACAACAAACAGCAGGGGAACGCCTGAGAGGAGAGAGGGAAAGAGAGAGGGGAGAGGGGCTGGCAGGCTAGAGCCATCGCCCGCAGGCCCAGGGGCCTCTCCCTGCCGCGGACCCCTCACACCCCAGCCCTGCTCCTTGCTTGCCCCAAACCACGTTTTCCAGGTTGGTCTGGGTGCCTGGGAGAACAGAGACAGCAGGAATCCCACGGCCTCGGGAGCGAGCTGGGAAGCAGACTGTCCACCCTGGCTAAGCCCCGAGATGCCGCAAGCCTGGTGGACGGCTGGGCCGACCTGTCAGAGATCCTGGGCCGGAGGTACGCGGCTAAGTCGACTAGGATTCCTGACCACAGGAATCGTGAGGTGATAACTGTTGATTATTTTAAGCAGCTAAGTTTTGGGGTGGTTACGCGGCGGCAGGTAACCAACACAACTGGCTTCCGGTTCCTGGAGGGTCGGGCCCAGACCTCACCCCCCAGCAGAGCCTCAGAGCCGGCTCACCTGGAGAGCTCAGTCTGTGTCGGTGGATTTAAAATCGGATCATCCATCCTCAGGGGACGGATGAGCAGAAGGATCCGCTCAGAAAGGCCCCCGCGGGGCCAGGATCCAGGACTGCAACCCCACGCCCACAGCAACCGCCCGGGCTTTCCGCACAGCCCTCCCGGCCCGTCTCCCGGCGCGCCCCCAGCACAGGAGACGCGGGCGCCCGGGGTGCGCAGACGGACGTGCGCGTGTCCGCGTGCGGCGAGGGGTCCGTGTGCGCAGGCGTGGCTCTCGGGCGTCTGCCCCAGGAGCGCATTGCCGGGCAGACCACGTCAGAGCCTTCCCGTCTCCATCGCCAGCATTGCCCCAGCACACCGGTGTCTCCTGGGCAGCGGTGCAGCGGGGCAGGGCGGAGGCAGGGAGGCTCCCAGCCGGCCGCATTCCTCCGCAGCCAGGCCTCTGCCGGCCGTTTACTTTCACACCGACGGGGCCTCTCGGCCTCCGCAGTGCTTGAGGAACAGGCCTTCCGGGACTGGACGAGGAACGGGATGACCCCCACCGGCCCCGGGACACGGCCATGCTCAGCGAGGGAAGGGAAGCCCTCCAGGCAAGAAAATGCCAATCCCTGAGCCACACGCAGACCCGGAAACCTCCTTCTTAGGCCTCCCCAGCCACCGGCTGTCCCTTCTCTCTGAGACCCCGATCCAGGACCCAGGAGCCCACTCGTGTTATCAGCCAGTCCTGGGGAGCTCCATCCAGCCATCCGCATTTCTTTAACAAGGGTTTTTTTAAGAACACAGGCACGGCCCTGCCGCGTGCAAACATTACACACTCCCTGCTGGCTTCATCCTTCTTCCATTTAGAAAACCAGCAAGACAGGCTAGAGAAAATGAGCTCAAATTAAGACACACAGAACCGGCTTGGGAAGTAATGATCCCTCGGCCCTCCCTCGCCTCCCCACCACACAGCCTCCCCGTGGTGGGTTTCCAGGGGCACCCGACTGCCCGCGGGCTGCAGCAGAAGCTGCCGTGCCTTTCAGGGGCTCCCTCCAACCCTGTCAGAGTCCTGACTTTAATTCTTTTACTTGCACAGGAAGCTAAAAGTTGTTTCCCAAGCATCCCACCTTGGGCAAAGCCTCCTTGGCATCACGACTGAGCTCTCAGAAATCTGTGAATTTGTCCTTGTCCCTCCCTTTCTGTCTCTCCCATCCCAATTCCTCAAGAAGAGGATGTTCCGACTGGAGGAGGGCGTCCCCTGGGTCCGGCCCTTGTGCTCCCACAGACCCTGAGCCTGAGCTAGGGTGTGAGGTGGCAGGAGGAGACTGGCACCCCTCCCCCAATTCCTTCTTAGAGACCTCAGGGCACCTGTGTCCCCACCAACTCCCAATCACACCACTCCTCCGAACACATCACACTGTCCCGGTGATTGTTCCTGCCCTTGGGTTGCCATGGTGACAGGCACTAACAGCACTGATGCCATTTCCCAGAATGGACAGACGCCATCTCGGACCTAAAGACAGGGTTCCCGGGCTCTCCTGGATGACCTGCTTCCACCCTGCCCCTAGTGAGCTGGGGCTCTCCAGCTGCCGCCGGGGAGGAAAGGCCAAGCAGAGGGCTTTGGTCCTGGGGGAGGAGGAGGAAGGGGAGGGTCCGGGATCTGTGTGCAGGAGCCAGGCCCACCTCCCCTCCCGTGCAGAGGCCTGAGCCTGCTCGGCCCGGGCCAGAGAACTGTGCGAGGCTGCCTGGGAGTCAGGACGCCTGGGTTCCAGGGCCTGCTCTGCCTTTCCGTCCCTGACCCTTTCTCAAGACACTGATCTCACTAAACCTCCCTAGAGCTGCTCGTCTCCGAGGGGGCTGTAAGTGCAGGCTGGCTGGGAACACCGACAAAAATGAATGAAGTGCAAGGACGGGACAGCCGGGCTGCGAGGGCCAGAGAGAGCACAGAACCATGAGGGCCGGGGCCTGGGGCAGCGTCCTGAGGAGGCATCCGGCAGCCTGGTGTGGGAAGGATGCTCCCAGAAAGTTCCTGCTTGGAGAACAGCCTCACAAAGGCTCGGAGGCAGGAGCAGAACTGGGGAAGAAGGGGACGTGAGGGAGGAGTCTGGCTGCGACGACCTGGGACGTCCCTGGACGCGGGGGCAGCCGTGGTCACAGCAGCCTGAGCAGGAGAACGAGGGGTGAGGAGCGAATGAATGAGTGGCAGGCGGGCTTGTGGGGGACAGGGAGCCGGCAGACTCGGTGCCAGGTTAGGGAGGGCCCGGGGCAGGGCCTGTCCTCCCAGTGCATTCCGGTGGGTGCCTGTGGGCCGCCCCAGGAGAACCTGCTGCCTCTGCTTTCCCGGTCCCAAACCCGGCCCTTGTCAGAACCCCATGTGGCGAGAGGCAGAAGCACAGCCAGAAATGTTCCAGCAAAAAAAAAAACCACGATGGTTCTTGGCAAACTTTTTTGGCTAGAACATTTCCAGCTGGGCTCCAGGCACATCTGCGGCCCACCTCTTTCCGTGGCTGGCCTCTGGTCGCCCTGCCCTGCCCTACGTGGCTCTCCTCTGAGCCCCTCTTCATCATCACGTGACGGAGCATCAGCCCTCCCCCTCGGCCTTCGGCCCACCTTGAGGCCCAGGACTCACCAATTCCCTCCTGGCCTTGGGCTGCCGGGGACTGGATGTGGGGCTCTGTCCCCATATGGCCTTAGGAGCAGGGGCATTTGAGGACAGTGCCATGACCTCTGATGGCGTGCATGGCAGTGGAAGGGGGTGATATTTGGCCAGATGGGGGTGGTGGCTTCTATTAAGGGAGGAGAGTTATGCAAAGAGGGGGGACCATAACCCCTGCAGTGTCTTAGCAGCCCATGGGCAGGGGTCCTATGCCCAGGGTGGGTTACCCACTGGGCCCCACCCCTGGGCTCAGCAGTAATGTTCTGAGTAACAAGCTGGAAGAGAAGTGAGGGTCTCCTGCCTCCATGCCACAGGTCCAGGGTGGGTGACACGAGGCCTTACCCCAGCCAATGCTCACGTAGAGCCTGAGGACACGCTGCTCGGAGAAGACGGCGAGGGCCAGCAGTGTGTACAGGTACACGCCTTCCACCAGGAGCCAGTAGTAATTGGCCGCCACGCAGTACTGCATGAGCAGGAACACCAGGCGGCAACCCAGAGAGTCCTGGGGACAGAGGGAGGGTCTCTTGGGGACAACAGCTCTAGCCCCCCCACCTCTTTTTCTTTTTTTTTGAGACCCAGGCTGGAGTGCAGTGGCCCAATCCACAGCTCACTGCAGCCTCAGCTTCCCATGCCCAAGCAATCCTCCTGCCTCAGCCTCCCAAGCAGCTGGGACTATAGGCACGTGCCACCACACCCAGCTAATTTTTAAAATTTTTTGTAGAGATAGGGTCTCACTGTATTGCCCAGGCTGGTCTCAAACTCCTGGGCTCAAGCAGTCCTCCCGCCTCAGCCTCCCAAAGTGCTGGGATTACAGGCGTGAGCCACTGTGCCCAGCCACCCTGTTGCCTCTCTTGAGGCCCCTCCTGTCCTGCCCCAGCCGCTGTCCTGCCATGGTTAACGTGGGATGAGAGAGCTCACATCTTCTGGCCAGGGCTAACGCCAAGAACTTGATCTGCTTTAGCACATTGAATCCTCACTATCGTGAGTGGAAGAAAGTAATATCGTCTCCATTCAGGTGAGAAAACCGAGGCTCAGAGAAGCGAAGTGACTTGCCCCAAATTCTACAGCTGGTAAGTGGCAGAGCTGGGATTCAAACCCAGATCTGTCTCCAAAGACTGAGAACTCCCTAGGGCAGTGTCTCCTCCCTTAGGCCGGAGCCTCCCAGGTACACTGCCTCTGTCTTCAGCCTGGAAGGTCACCCCGTTGGACTGCCTTTCCCACCAGAATGGGGGGACTGCAAGGTGGACGACCTCTCCCACCAGGGCAGGGCTCCCTGGGCCCAGGGCCGGGCAGCCCCCGCCCTGCCGCCCCAGCCTTCTCCGCCTGCCCGTCCCCGGGGACACAGCGCGCACCTGGTAGGAGAGGAGCCCGTCCCACTGGTGCTGCTGCGCGGCCGTGCTGTACATCCACTTGAGGGCGGCGTCCTTGACGAAGACGGACAGCGCCCTCAGGATGAAGGACGCAAACAGATTCAGGTGGATGTAGTTGCGGGTGCAGCGCAGGTGTCTGGGGGGGAAAGCAGGGCCCTTGCTTGGCAAGATGGCCCACAGTTCTGCTCCACGAGCCCCAGCTCTCAGGCTAATGCGCACCAGGCATGTTTCTGGCTCTGGGGTCGTGCTCCTTCCTGTCCTCCTTCCTCTGTGAATGCCCTTCTTCCCCGTGACCTTGACAGTCCTCTGTCCAATCCGAGTCCTGCGTCTCCATGAAGCCTTCAGCAGTATAGTCACTGTCCCCCTCTCCCCCCTATATTCTGTCCTCTCTGCAGCATGTTCTTTTATACAAAGTCATGCCTAATCAGCGAGATTTGTGCATGAGGATCAGTTTCCCCAGTGGGGACTTTGCTTTGCTTTTTCATGACAGAGGCAGACCCGGGCCAAGCACATGGTAGGAATGCAGAAAGCATTGGATACAATTTCAATATCCTTTCATGTAAAAACACGCAGCAAACTGGAAATACATGGGCATTTTTTAAGCTTATAAAGACTACCTAATTGGGAGCAAACCTCATTTTTTTTTTTTTTTTTGAGACAGTCTCACTGTGTTGCCTGGGTTAGGGTGCTGCGGCATCATCCTCACTCACAGCAACCTCAAACTCCTGGGCTCAAGCGATCCTTCTGCCTCAGCCTCCCGAGTAGCTGGGACTACAGGCATGCGCCACTATGCCCGGCTAATTTTCTCTCTATATATTTTTAGTTGTCTGATTAATTTCTTTCTATTTTTAGTTGAGACAGGGTCTCACTTTTGCTTAGGCTGGTTTCGAACTCCTGAGCTCAAACAATCCGCCTGCCTCAGCCTCCCAGGGTGCCAGGATTACAGGCGTGAGTCACCGCGCCTGGCCAAACCTCATTCTTAACTGAGAAAATTTGGAAGCATTTCCCTTAAAATCAGAAATGAAATAAGGATGTCTGTTATCATCACTTCTGTTCAACATTATAGCTACAGATCCTAACCACTATAATAAGGTGAGACAAAAATGTTAAGAATTAGAAATAAACAAAATGATCATTATTTGTAGATGATAGATTTTCTTCATAGAAAATCCAAGAGAATCTACAAATTATAACTAATAAGAGAGTTCAGCAAGGTTGCTGATATGTATATTTATGTACATCAGCAATAAAATTAAAAAGTAAATTTAAAAAATAATTCATTTGCAATATTTTTAATTTACTACCTAGAAGTAAGTCTAACAGATGAAAAGCAAGACTTTTATGAAGAATATTATAAAACTTGCTTAAAACCATTAGAGAAAACTTAAATTTATGGGAGATACACAGATACACCACATTCGCGGATAGAAAGACGCACTATCTGGAAGGGGTCAATCCTCCCCCACATTAATTGGTAAATTCAATGCAGCTCTAATAAAAATTCAAACAATATTTTTAATGGAACTTTAAAAACTCACAATCTTAAAATATTTTTTAAAAACTTAAAAACTTAAAAAAAAAACTGAAAAAAAACTGAAAAAAAAGTCAAGGTCCAAGGATAGTCCAGATACTCCTAAAGAACCACAAAGTAAGGACCTTTGCTATATGAGAACCAAGACCTCTGGTAAATCTGTGGTAGTGAAGGCGCCACAGTATTGGGATGGACGCAGAGAAACAGACCAACAGAAAAGAATACAGAGGACAGAAGCCAACGCATGCGCACACTGCCCGCATGACAGAGGGGGAAAGAATAGGCTATTAATGGATGGTACTGAGGCAGTTAATTTTATATATATATATTAATTGCATATATGGAAAAATCAAATTAAATTCCTTATTTTCACCTTACACAAAAATAAATTCCAGGTAGATCAAAGAAACACAGGGAAGAACAAAACTCTGAAACTTTCAGAAGAAAATATAGGTGGCCAACTTTATGACCCTAAGATAAGGAAAGATTTTTTAAATAAGACCATAAAAATTTTTTTCTTTGGAAAAAAATCAATAATTTTAATCAATTAATAAAATTAATTTTATCAATTGGTAACATTTATTGATAAATTTTATCAATACAAAATTGGTAAATTTCATTCCATTGAAACTAAGAACTTCTATGCATAAAAGGCACCATAGAGTGAAAAAAATAAGCCACAGCCTAAGAGGGTATATATATCCTGAGTTAGTATCCAGAATATGTAACAGATGTTTTAAATGAAAAAGAAAAATCCAAACAAGCCAATAAAAAAGTAAGCACAGGGTCTGAGCAAGCCATTCACAGTATAAATCATGAAAAAATGCCTGCTCTCTTCTAGGAAGCAGGGGGAAGCAAATTACAATTGTAATGAGGTGTCACACACTTGAGACCAGCCACAAGGGTGTCTGAACAGACCACATAGTGGTGAAATGTCAAATAAAGGAAACTCTCTTTTATTACTGGTGAGAGGGCAAATTGGTACAACTGTGAAGAGCAACTTAGCAGCACCCAGTAAATTTGCAAAAGCAGGTGGTTTTCACACCTGGCAATTCTGCTCCTAGGTACAGGTCCCAGAGAAATGCACAGGGGGTCATAGGTAAGAATGCTCATTGTACTAACGCTGCTAATTCAGAAAGCAAAACAGAAAATACCTTAAATGTCCATTAAAGGGATAACAGCTAAAGTGACCGTGCTGTATCATACAATGGAACGTGGAACGACAGTGAAAAGTAATGAAATAGAACTACTGGCATCAACGTGAAGGAATCTCACAAAAACATGTCGGACTGAGAAAAGATCTGAATGTGTGTCCTTCCAAAATTCATGTTAAAGTTGGATCCCAAATGTAATAGTGTTAAGAGGTGAAGCCTTCAGGGGGTGACTAGATCATGAGGGCTGCGCCCTCAGTAATGGGATTAGTGCCCTCATAAAAGAGGCCTAAGTGGGTTTGCAAGCCCTTCTGCCCTTCTGCCCTGTGATGACACCGTCTCCAAAGCAGACAGCAGGCCCTTAGCAGACACCAGATCTGCTGGTGCCTGGATCTTGGACTTCTCAGCCTCTGGAACTGTGAGAAATGAATTTCTATTATTCATAAATTACCCAGTCTAAGGGTGATAGCAGCAGGCACAGACAAAGACAGAAATTGGCACTGAGAGTGGGGTGCAGGAGTAACGAACATCTAACCGTGCAGACGTGGCTTTGGACCTGGGTGACGGGTAAAGGCTGAAAGAGTTGGAGAATCAGGCTAGAAAAAGTCCACGTTGCCGTGAATGGGCCATACAGGGCGGTTCTGGCGAGAGCTCAGAAGATGGGGGCGGTATAGAAAGTCTCAGTCTTCTTAGAGATGAAGTGGCTGTGAACGGAACAATGGTAGAAATACGGAGTAAAGGCCGTTCTGACCAGGTCTCGGACAGGAACGAGAAACGCGATGTTGGAGACTGGAGCAAAGGCCACGTTTGTGATAAAGTGGCCAAGAACTTGGCTGAACTGTGTCTGTGTCCTAGTGTTTTGTGGGAGGAGAAACTCACGAGGAATGAACTAGGATGTCTGGTGGAAGAAATCTCTAAGCAAAGCGTTGAGGGTGCAGCATGCCTTCTCTTGACTGCTTAGAGTAAAATGCAAGAGAAGAGAAACAAATCAAAGATGAAATTTATAATTAAAAGGGAAGCAGAATTTAAAGCTTTGGAAAATTCTCAGCCTGGCCATGTTGTAATGCATGCAAAAGCATGTTCAGCAGAGAATATCAAGGCTGTGACCAAGTGAACACTGGATAAGATTAGTATGGATAGAAGCAGCCAGGTGTTACTCATCCAGAAAATGGAAGAACCCTGAAGGCACTTCAGAGATCAGAGGCCCAGAGTGCCAGGGCCTTGAGAACAGAACAGTTTTGGGGAAGGGGCCAAAGCCACCGTGAGACCTCGGACTCACTGCCGGGGCCACCTCAGGTCTTTGCTCCCTGCATTCTGGTGCAGCGCTCCTTGGCCATCCCAGATGTGGCTCAAGCAGGCCCAGCTGTGACTTGGGCCACCCCTCCATGGGGCACAGGCAGGAAACCTTGGCAGTGTCCACACGGTACTGACTTTATAGACACACAGAGTGCAAGAGCTGGGGGAGCTTAGATTTCAAAGGATGTCCCGGAGATACTCAGGGCCCAGGCAGAGAACTACCAGAGGGCTGGGGCCACCACAGAGAACCTCACTAGAACGACGACGGGCAGACTCGCGGGCATGGCGGAGCCGCTACTGTGCAGTCCAGCCTGGGAGAGCTGCCATGTGAGCTGTGCCCGGCAAAGCCGCGGGAGTGGCGCAACCTGGAGCCTTGGGGTCCAACCTCCACCTCAGTGTATCAGGAAGGCAGGACATTGAGTCAAAGATTGTTCTTGAGTCTAAGATTTAACGCTATTTGCCCTGTTGGGTTCTGGACTTACTCGGGACCAGTTATCCCTTTCTTCCTTCCTGTCTCTCCCTTTTGAAATGAGAACGTCTACCCCACGCCTGCCCCACCATTGCATTTTGGGAGCACACAGCTTGTCTGCTTTCACGGGTGCACAGCCGCAGGGCACTCTCCCTCAGCATGAACCGCGCCTTGGGTTTCACCCACATTTAGGTGATACTTAGATGAGACTTTGGACTTACACTTTAAAGTTAATGCTTGAATGAGAATACTTTTGGGGACTACTGGGATGGAATGAATGTATTTTGTATGCGAGAACGACATAAATTTGGGGGGACCTGGGGTTAAAATGTTGTGTCCCTCCAAAACTCATGTTGAAACTTAATCTCCTGTGCTCTAGTGTTAAGAGGCGGGGCCTCAGGAGGTGATTAGTCGATGAGTGCAGTTAGTGCCTTACGAAAGAGGACTGAGGGAGCTCCTGAGCCCCTTCAACCTTGTGCCCTCTGCCACGTCAGGACACATCGAGCAGGTGCCATCTTGGTGGCAGAGAGCCTGCTGGACACCTGATGTGCTGGTGCCTCGATCCGGACTTCCTCGTCTCCAGGGCCGTGAGGCACACGTTTCTGCTATTTACACCGGTGTAAGGTATTTTGCTGTAGCAGCAGGAACGGACTAAGACAAATATGCACAACATGCTATGAAAAAGACACAAAACCTTGCTATGTATTGTTACAGATATTCGTGAATGTGGTAGAAGGTTAAGGAAATGTGTAGGGATTAGAAGGGACACGTTAAGAGGTTACCTCCAGCGGGGGCAGGGCAGGGAGAGGCACCAATCAGGGAGGGAACCCGGCGCAGTGTAACCGCGTGGATGTGTTGTTTCTCAGGCTGGATGGTGTGCGCGTGAGTGACCACGATGGCGGTCATATCTCTGAACCTCGAAACACTTCACAATGAAAAGAACATGCACAGAGTGAGTGCATTTATTGAGCACGGTGTGTGCAGGGCGGTGCCAGGTGCCTTGAAGGAGGGAGGGGAAACGCTGCCCGTCCTGCTCCTGCTGCCTGGTGTCCCCAGGTCTGACTCCTTCAGAACCCCTCCCCTCCTTGCATCCTGCCCCTCCACTCCACCCCTGCCAAGTGCAGAGGGAGGTTCTCCCTACACTGGAAGGAACGTCTCACCTAGGTGAGACCTAAAGAAGAACTTTTCCACTGGCGCTGACGAGCTCCAAGGAGAGCAGGATCTCTGATCCCTGAGATCTTTTCTGAAATCATCCTGGACTCTTGATTATTAAAGTTATACACACTGGAGAGGCTTTCCTGGGATTTTCCATAATCCTTCCACCCCCCGTTAAGGTTTCAGGGGTGGCGATGCCTGTGTGTGTGTGTGTGTGTGTGTGTGTGTGTGTGTTTCTTTTTTGCACTATATATGCACACACTTACATAGTGGAGATTAGACTAAGTACGTGGTGTCGGATCCTGTGTCTTGGCCCTCATGTTCTACGGTGACGGCTCTCCAGACAGCTCCCCAGAGGAGCACTTGCTGCATTGTCACTCTGGCTTGGTGGTCCTCTGCTCTGCCCGGGGAGCCAGGATGCAGCAAGCCCTGCCAGGGCCAGGTCCCCTTACCTGAAGCCGAGGAGGATGGCCGAGGCGATGACCAGCGCGCAGAAGGAGAGTGCGTAGCCCACAGTGTAGACGATGTACAAGGACAGGAGCTGCTCCTCCGGGGAGCTCTGTGTGACACAGGGCACACGAGTGCGTGGGCAGCCCATGGCCCTCTTCCCACGTGCACCTTTCCCATGGGGCAGGGGCAGAGCCGGGGCTCCAGGTCAGGCGCCGCTGGGAATAGCAGAACCAAGAAATAGAATACCCTGTGGCAATGCTTCTTGGATTTCTTGGGCCCTGTTCCAAAACCAGAGAGGTGAACAACCTTTGTCCAGAAAACGTGACATGCAAAGTCCCCAGAGGCAGGGGATATGGATGGGACGACCAGAGCAGGGCCCGCCAGAAGCTCTGGGTCTCTGCTCCAATGAAGCTGAGACCCTGACCCCCCCTCCCTGGCTCAGAACTCCGCATCAACTCACTCTCTCCCCTCGCTTGGACTCCTCACACTCCGACAGGTCCCTCCAGGGCAGGCTGGAGTTGTCCTGGTGCAGCCAGAGGCCCTCGGCTGTGCAGAACCGGTACACGTGGCCCTGCAGCACTGGGCGGGAGACCTGGCGGCTGAGCCTCAGCCCAGGGTCATGCAGCCTGCCCAGTGCTGACGCCCCTCGCTCCTCCCCATCCTGGGGGTCACCCCTGCTCCACCAGGACCCAGCCCTCTCAGTTGGTAACGCCCTCTTCCCTTCCGCACACACGCGTGCACACACGCACACGCACACGCTGGGCCTTCCTCCCTGCCATATACCCTCTTGGCCCAGGGACAGGACAGAGGGTCACCAAGGTGAGCCTTGCCCAGCCCCACCACCAGCCTTTCCTTTCAGTCACCCTGGGACACAGTTTGGTGAATCCACATCTTTGAGATGAGATGAGTGTAGCCCAGTCCACGTCCCTGCCTCCAGCCTCAGGTCACACTACGGATAAGGCTCCGCCAGCCACACCGTCACGCACTAGGGTTTCTGCCTTTCAGGACCCAGTGCCCACCCCGCCCACACTCCCTACGGAGAGTAGACCCTGGGGACAAAGCTGGCACTGGGTTCCAGAGAGAAAGGAGCAAAGGCAGCCCCTACTGCAGGCAAACCTAGTCTGATGGGGGAGACACAGACCTATCCTCAGGGACCTCCGGGTCTAAAAAGAATGCCCAGCCTCACGGTTCACATGCAGCCTTGGCCTTGGAGATCCTCCCTCCAGAGGGGAAGGCCCAGCGCCTACCTTCAAGTAGCCCCTGTCACAGGCCGGGTCTCCTGGGAAGGCTGCCCTTGGAGACCTCCCAGTGCGTGCATGGGAGACACCCAGCGCCGCCCCACCCCAGGGCGCTCCCAGTCTGAGGGAGGCCGTCCAGTCCCTGGCTTTGGGGAATCGAGACTCTCAGAGGAAAAGCAAACCAGGCCACACTCACTGTTGTGGCAGGGAGACCCGTACTGCAGCGTTGGTGACAGTCCCCTCCAGCACTGCCAGCACCACAGGGCCTGTCACTGGACGCTGCCCTCCCTGACCCTGATCCCCAGACACGGTGCAGCCTCCCTGTTCTTCTTTCTCTGCCCTCCCAGCTGCTTTTACAAACAAACCCTCAACCGGGTCCCCCTTCAGGAGACAGAGTTGTCTGGTAACATGGTGGGACGGACCGGCTTGCAGCATTACTCCTTCCGGAAGAACCTGCATTTTAACAGAGACTTTGCCTAGAAGAGAAACAAAAACCCGAAAATCTAACGGCAGATCTTACGGCAGCGGGAACGACGTGTCCTGGTCCCCGCCACTGCGTTTGTGCACGGAGTCAGCCATATCCACAGGGCAGGGGGCGGGGCACAGGGCCGCCTTCGGCAACTTGAACAGCCCCTCTCTTATCTGCTGCACGCATGCCTGAGCTTCTCCACCGGGACAAGTCTTCTGACGTGAGGCCAAACCAGTCTCGGGCTGCAGATACCCCCAAGGGCAGTGACGGGGCCCTGGGCTGACCCCATGGGGAGTGAGACTGGTGTCAGGGCCTGCTCTGGCAGCCTGTTCTGATGGGAGGAACAGGGTGAGAGGAGGGAGGCCAAGGGGCCGGGGAAAGGACAGGACAAGGGGATGGGGGCGCACAAACCACCTAACCACCCATCCTCAGGACTCAGCCCGCAGCAGTGTGATACTGAAAGGACCCACTTCCCACAGCTGGCACAGGGTGTGGCATACAGTCGGCACTACATAATTGCAGGCTCCCTCCCTACTGCTCCTTACACACTTTCTCCACAGTCTGTGCACTCACAGGATCAGTTACTGTATGCCTGACACCTTTGAACATCGTAACACCTTACAAGGTAGGAATGGTTAATCCCCTTTTACAGATGAAGAAACTGAGCCTCTGAGAAGCCAACTGACTTGCCTAAGAACACGCAGCTAGGAAGTAGCAGAGTCGGGATTCAAACCCCCAGCTCTTTGTCCCCAGAGGCCAAAAGTTAGCAGCAAACTTGCTGCTGACAGTTAAGGGCCATATGCCATTTCTCCTCTGCCCTTGCTCTGGGCTTGGATTTCTCGACATTCGGCCCCTCCCAGCAGGGCCCCTTGCCACTGTGGACCCCAGGTGGCTTGCACCATTCCTGGGCCTGGTGCTCAGGGCCAGCTGGAGGGGGGAGGGTGCGTGCGCTGCTGGTGCGGAGTCGAGGGATCACGGCGTCCCTGGGAAGCGCGGGGAGCCTGTGCGGGCGCAGCTGTCAATTGCCCTTCATTAGCATCAAATATCAAAAGCCAGGGCTGGTTCCTGGCGGGTCCCCTGGTCCCCAGACACCCATGTTGGCTGGAGGTGGGTCCGGGCATAGCCCTACTTATCAGCCCCACTTTGTGTGGCCTGGGAGGAGCTGGTAATTCACAGCCGGGCCCTGGCTCGGGCTCGTCAACACAGGGAGCAGCGGGCAGCCACATGCTGGGAGGCGCAGGGATAGTTCATTAAGTCAGACCCTGGTGCTGGAAATAAAACCCCCAATTAAACACTTCCCCTCCCGGAAGCTGCCCCTCGGCGTCTGTAATCACACTAACAGCCGCCCTTCCACGCGGCTGCTGGCATTCAGGGCTGCCACGAGCTGCTCGCGAATCCATTAGCTCCCGCGCCCCGGCAACGGGGCCGCCGGCAAGGACTGCTGGGGCCCATTTTGCAGACGCAGAAACTGAGACTCGGAGAGGCCACTCGCAGGCCCTTCCCAAAGTGGAGGGATGAGGGTCACAGGCCAGGCTCTGGGGCGGGCTGCAGGGTCACGGAGAGCGTCGGGACGCAGAAGGAGCTCGGTTTCTGAACTACGCAGGCTCAAGTTCAAAGCCTGATTCTGCCCTCAACCAGCTGGGGGACCCTCGGCAGGTCACTTCACCTTCCTGGGCCTCAGTTCACTCGTCTGTAAAATGGGAACTGTAACGACTTCCCAGGGGATAAGGCCTGTGAAGTGCCTGGCACATAGCAGGTCTTCAAACCATGGCTACAGGGGAGGCCCTGCTGCCTCCCCCGATTTCTCGAAGGGGCACCCCTTTCCTGCGGCTAGGAATGCAGGTTGTGAGTCCACTTCAGCCGAATTCCTCTGGGCCAAGCTCAGGCCTCAGTCTCCCCTTGGCGGCCCCGGCCCGCCATAAAAGCCCCCGGGCTCAACGTTACTCAGGGGAGGCACCTGGCAGAGTTTCCAGGAATTGTGAGTTACAGGCTATTTTAAAAGCATTTTATGACCCTCGTGGAAGCAGAACTAGGCTAACAAACCGGGGTCGGGAGGCTGCGGCTGACGGGCGATGTGTGCTGAGCAGACCGGCTGCCGTGGTAAATGAGGCTGCTGAAGGGCCCTCAGGCGGCCGCAGGCTCTCCCAGCCTCGTCCGCCTCCTCCGCACCAGCCTTTCCTCCAAGCATCTTCCTTGTCTGGCTCATCTGCTCCCACCCTCTCTGCGTGACCCTCAGCCCCAAGTGCTCAGTCGGAGGGGTCAGAGTTCAAGGGCTTGGCTGGCTTCCCTGGGACACTGAGTAGCTCTGAGACCTGAGGCCTGGCCCTATGTCCAAGCTGCTGCCTGGATGTCCTCCCTCCCTGGAGGGCCCCCTTCTGCATCTGCCTGTTCTTTCAGAGCTGGCCCCAATGTCACCTGTCCCTGGAAGGCTTCCTGATGCCACACCCTGGGCAGAAAAGGTGGCTCTGACGTCCCTCGGCACCACTGCCTGGGCCGCTGAGCCAACCCCTGCAGCCCCACAGAGGGGGTCAACCCTTCTCCCCAACACACGCACACACATACACACAGCCCCTAAGATCTCGGCGGCATCCCTCGCTCCTGCCACAGACCTAGCTCAGGGTTCTGGTAGTTAGTCTGTATCTAATTCTTCCTCAGATCACCCACACTCTGCCCTGCTCTGCACCCTAGAAGGCTGAGCCCCGGGACAGCATCCCTCGGGCTCCCTGGCCTCGGCTGGGTTTGGCCAGTGGGAGGCACTGGCAGAAGATAGGAGGGTGGAAGGAGAGAGAGGCTGGGGCACTCTCCCCTGCTCCCCCGCCTGGATTCTGAGGTTCTGCCGGTGGCTCTGCCCCTCTGTGGCCAGAGCCCTCCTGGGTGGCCACTCCATCATGGCGCCAGCTCTCCTGGGGAGCCCGGCCCCATTCTTGCCCCTGGCTTCTCAGGTCTAGGGGTGCTAAAGCTTTCCACAGTTGTAGTCCTTGGTGCTTTATATACGTTATTGGTCCCTTAACCCTGCCCAGCCTCTGTAGGGGACACCCCCCGCCCCAAATAAATTCTCTCCGGGTTCCCAGCCAAGCATGCTTTCTGCCAGGCCGCTGCCTGAAACAACCCGCTGCCTTCTCCACGACCCCAAGGCGCACTGCGCAGTGTCTCACGGGCTCCTGCGGTGGTGTCTCTGTGGGTCCCTAACTCAGGGAGAAGGGAGGGGAGGTAGAGCAGGTGATTCCAAGTGTCAAAAAAAGAGAATGAATTAGCCTGGCGAGTGCGCGGGGGGGAGAAGGCTGGCGGGGGCCGCGCGCCGGCCGTTATCTTCATGGAGAGAGCAATAAAACCGTGTTCGCTCATCAGCGGGCACCGCCAGGGCCTATTTCCTGCTCAAATAAAATTAAAGGTGATGGATGGAGCCGCAGCAGCAGGCAGAGCTGGGGGCGGCTCAGTGCTGAATGATGGGCCCTGTCCTGCGCCTGGCTCCCTGGGGTCTAGAGGCCCAGCGGAGGCTGGCCGAGCCGCCGGCCTCAAATCTTTGGGAGGCAGGGAGAGCAAGCGTGTGGCAGGAGGTCAGGGAGGTATGAAGGGAAGGCGGGAAAAATTAACAGCTCCTGTTTTTCAAGAACCTGCCATCCCCCCCCACACCTGTGTCACTTGGCTCTACCCCATCTCCCAGGTGAGTAAACCCAGGCACAGAGAGGTCTAGAAACTTGCTTCTGCTCACACAGCCCGTCAGCCACCTACAAGCAGAACCACTAGATTGCAGGGCTCGTGGGGAGAGGGCAGGCAGCTCACTGCCCTCTGTGGAGGTATGCCCAGCCGGCAGAGGTCACCCCGCCACTCTCCTGTCTCCACACCAGAGCCACACACATGGGCACACACCCTCCCCGCGGGAAGCCTTTAGTGTACCAACTGGACTGACTCTAAACCAGACCCCTGGGCCTGCCACTCATCAGCCGCGTGAGCTTGGAAAAGCCACTTAGCATCTCTGTGCCTCAGCTTCCCCATCTGAAAACCGGAGGGTAATCAGAACAGAGGACTGCTGCGAGCATAAATGAGCGCACGTACGTCAAGTGTTCTCAACAGGCAGCGGCAGAGGACGCTGCGTGCGTAAGGGCCCTGACCTACCCGGGTGCCTGCCCCTTCCAGGCCTGGGCACTGGCGGGGCACCTTGGGGAGCGGGGAGTCTGCTGTGAGGGTGGAGGAGACAGTCCTTTCAGGAGAGCTGCCTGGGCCGCCTCCAACCTCAGTCCTGCATGCAGAGGTGAAACTCAGGCCCCACCAGGCCACCTCCTCCAGGAAGACCCCCGGCTTCCCCTCAGCATAACCTCATGCTCACACTTGCTTCGGGACCACCTTCTCTTTGGGCTCAGGCCCTTTCAAGGCACAATGGTAAGAGCACGAACTGGATTCAAATCAAATCTACCATTTACCACGTCCTTTGGAACAAGTGACTTAAACCTGCCGGGCTTCAGATTCCTCATCTGTACCATCGTGTGTAACCACAGGCTAGTTGTAAAAATTCAGTGAATGCCCTGCTTTCAGGACAGGACTTGACTCACAGTAGGTGCTCAATAAACATCAGCTATTATTATTCTAAGAAATGTCTTTTCTCCCCTTACGGAGACCACAGGCTCTTTGCTGCGAGGGCTCCTCTCCTGCCAGCCCCCACGGTGCCTGGCGTGGCCTGGGCCCAGCAGGGAGTGCTGGGATAGCTGTGGGGGCACGTCATCTACCCCCCAGTGTCTGCAGGTCTCTATGCCCCAGTGACCCTGCGCCTACCAGGTCACACCTTTCCCCTGTAGGCAGCAGTGAGCTGGGGGGTCCTGAGGGTGGGGGTCTGGCCAGCCCACCCACACCCTGGTCCCTGCTCCCAGCGAGCTCCTAAAGGGTCAGGATGCCCTGCCAGGGAAGGGCCAGCGGCACACACGCATCAGACATACGCACACGCTCACGTACATCGGAGCAGCGACGCCCTGGGCACCAACCTCCACCCCGGGATCTGTTCCCACCTGGCCTCTTCCCTGACTACTAGCTCAGAGGGGCTCACGTCTCTCTCTTAAGTCAGACACACGCTTCCTCTTCCCCCGCCACTGGCCAGCACAGGCCGCAGCTCCAGGCCCAGGTTGCACCTGAGGCCGTCCTGATACCTGTCACTGCCACTCAGTGCCCACCCCTGCCCTGCCCCCATGGAAGCAGGCGGACCACTCACTACCAGGCCTAAAGACATCCCACGGTGGGGAGGGCTGTGCCCAAAGGAAAGAAGACAGTGCCCCACCCTGGCCCGGCCTCCTGGATGCAAGGGAAGGTGGGGGTTCTCACCGCTGCTGGCCCAAGGCAGGTACCAGGGGCAGCTGACGTTCACAAAGGAGCCTGGTGGCCCGTCTGGCCAGCAGGCGTAGTCATCGAAGGTCCGGTTGCAGAACAGGCCTGGGGGCAGGGGACAATCTCAAGCCCTGCCAGTGCCTGGCGGCCTTCCCCTGCCCCGCGCCCAGGGGCTGCACTCCGCCGCCCCGCTGAGCACTGACTGTGCACCGAGGGCTTTCCCCGCCCGGCAGGAGGCAGGAGCCCAGCAAGGACTCTGGCCACTTACCAGTGGGAGGACCTTGAGCAAGTTACTTAGTGTCTTTGTTTTCTCATCTGTAAAATGGGGTATTCCCTGCCCTGGAGGGCTGTGGTCCCCAACCCCGGCTCCATGGCCTCGTAGGGACCGGGTCACAGAGCTCTGCTGCCCCCCACCCCGTTTGTCCTCCATGAAACTTGGGAAGAGGGGCGCACACAGCAGGAGGTACGGCAGCTCCTCATCGTTCGCACCGGCACCTGAGCTCTGCCTTCCCCCTTCCTGCCCCCACCTCGTCCGTGGAAAAATTGTCTTCCATCGTGAAACTGGGGCCAAGAGGTTGGGTACTGCTGCCCCAGGGCTTTGTGGAGATAGGACTGTCTGTTACATAGATAGCTACACACAGTAAGTGCTCAATAAACAATGCCTACAGGCCTATTTTTAAATGATGCTCACAGATCAGAGAGCAGTGGTTGCTCACAAGGCCGAGATAACCATCCTCAGGTCACTGTGCTATAATCGCAGAGTCTGGGGTCCAGGTCCACCTGGCTCCAATCCTGTGCTCTTTAAACCACCCCAAAGTGCTCTGGACCATTTATCCCTGCAAACGTGTTTGCTGGGCCCTCGGTCCACGCGCAGGCTGGGGCTCTAGGACGGGAACTGGAAAGGCCGGGCCGCCCTGGGGGGCGGGAGCTGGAGGCTGGCGGGGGCGGACGAGGCGCGAGGCCAGCGCGGGAGCAGCCCCGAAGCGACTGCAGGGCCGTGGGTAAGAGCCAGGAGACGGCAGCCAGGGGGGAAGGTCTTCCGGGGGAGGAGGTGCTCGAGCTGGGTTGAACCTGAGACTTTTCGGTAGGCGGATGGGGGCCGGAAGGCATTTGTAGGGAACAGCTCGGACCACGGACGGAGGCAGAAGCCAGGTGTGGTGTCCCAGAGAGGCACATGATGCCAACCGTGGACTTGGGGGCCATCGAAGCCCTCTGGGGGTCGGTTGGGTGGGGAGCCCTGAGGCGGAGGGCCCCGCCGGGACTCACCTGTGGCCGGAGGTGGGGCCTCGGTCAGGAAGCGCTGGCACTGGCGTCGGTACTCCCGCCATTTCTGCACCGTCTCTGAGAGGGACACAGTGGCACCCTGGGGGGAGGGCACAGATGGGGGGCCTGTGGGTCCGGCCAGCCCCTCTCCTGTCCCCTCAGCCCCCTCACTTGGTTTCTCGGTGTCCAGGGCACCTCAGAGTCCCAAACTGCACGCATAATGAACACCCGGAAAGTGTCTGCCGAACTGATCCTCTTGCTGGTGTGTGGTGAGGAGGGAGGGGAGAGTGTGTGTCCCCTTCCTGGTCCCCTGCGACCTCGCCGAGGAGAGGAGGGGTCTTCCTGAGGGCCCGGCTTCGCCGTTGCCCGGGCTGCCTCCTCCCGCGCCTGGCCAGCCTGCCTGTTGTGCTTGCAGCTCTTCTAGAAGGGGACACGCAGGCCGGAGTGGGGGAGGGCTGGATGAGGGCACACGGCACCCCAGGAAGCAGAGCTGAGGCCGGCCGGAACAGTGGCTGTGACGGACTGCTGGGGGGTGGGGAGGTGGCCTTCAGGGCGGGAATGTCCACCATTAGCGCTCCTCCTGCGAAACGCTCTCATTCACGTAGGAGGGCGACACGACCCCCAGCGCAAACATTCAGCCCGGCTCCCACCAGGAGGAGGAGTCCTGAGGACATGGGGCGCGGGGCTCAGAAAGGTTCCAGAACACTGAGGTCACACGTGCAGTGGGAGGGGCTCCCCCGCCTGGACTTTCGGGTAAGGTAACCGCAACGGCCTTTGAGCACTCGGACCCCACTGAGAACCGTTCCTTCCGAACACTTTTGGGTACTTCCTTCAGCTACGTCTTGGGACTGTGGTTCTTTCTATTTCTCTCTTTCTTCCTGAACAGCCTTAAGGATTATAAATATTCCTCATTTAGAGGCTGCGATGACCAGAGAGCCCCGGGTATAAAATGTAGGACCTATACATAATTTAAAACAAAATCCCACTTCCTGAAATCATGAAAACGTACACGTGTGCTGAAACTGAGACAGCCTCTTTTCAGAAGCTCGCACCCTCGACTTGCCGTGCGCCAGGCCTTGCTGGGCCTGGTTCCTGGGCAACCCTGCCCTGGTCCGCGCTGCGTTGCAAGACGCCTCCCCACGAAGGCCCGGGCACCACGTGCTCATGCCCCAGAGAGGACGCCCCAGAGAGGGGGCCGAGCTCGCCCTGAGCCCAGCGGCCTCCTCGGAGGGAGTGCTGGGGCTGCAGGTGAGCAGCCCTGAAGGACAGAGCTTTTCTGAGGGCAAAGGTCAAGTGTATTTGTTTGGCGGAAAAAAACCCAGGAAATCAAACACAACAACGGCAAAGGCAGTGTCGGTGTCCTGATTTGAGCCGCAACTGAGGAGTGGCACGGTTTTCACCGGAGCACGTCCTGGTGGGTCAACCCCACCTCCCACCCCCTTCTCCCTCCTGCGTCTCCCTCTAGGTAGAGGCCTCTTCCTCCCCGGCCCTGATGCAGAAAGACAGGGAGAAATCCCCCTCGATTTCCGTCTCTAGAACAAGGAAGGTCACTGCTGGGAACTGGGGCAGAAGGTGTGTCTGGGGCGGAGTGAGGACGAAGACGCCTGTGGAAGCCAGCAGTGCCCCAGTGGGGGCAGGGCTGAGGAAGTCCAACCTGGCCACACACACTGCGTCCCAGGGAGCTTCGGACGGGCAGTATGGTCACCTGCTCCGAACAGAGTCGCGGGCGTGAAACTACCTTCAGACTGGGGTCCCCGAGGACGGCGCCCTGTCCCCCCTTAATTAGGGGGCACCAGCTGAGGGTCTCCACACACCGCGAGCCCTCAGCCCGCCGCTGCAGGCACGCACGGCACAGATCACCCGGACTCCTGTCTGCTCCACGCCTGGTGTCCACGGAAGCCGTGACTGCCCAGGCTCCGGGCGGCCGAGGGCGGAGGGGAACACCGAGAACACGGAGATGACGGACAGAGCCCTGGCCGGAGACAGTCCTCAGGCTTCTTGGGAGTGGGGGTCAAATGCTTTGCAGGACGAGTGGCAGAGCAGAGGAGGCGGAGGGGGAGGTGCTCCGGGGGTGGAGGGGAGGGCGCCCGGACGGCAGGGTGGGGGTTGCGGCAGGGCCGGGGCCGGGCTGGCCAGGAGAAGCCGGGCAGCCGGGCGTTTCAGCGCGAGCAGAGGAAGCCGCAGACTGTTAGGACGATTTTCTGGGGCAGGCAGAGAATGGCTGCAGGACCTGGGACAGGTGGGAGGCTCTGCTCTGGGCCAAGGCTGGGAAAATGACAGGGGCGGGGGCGTGCGGGGTTGGAGGGGAGGCTACCCAGTGCCACAGGGCCCAGGTAACACGGGGCGGTGAACAGCCTTAGCTCTGGGCTCTGGCTCACCCATAAGTTAGTTCTGCGACCGTGGGAGAGTGTCAGCTGTTGGCGCCGACTTGCACAGGTGCCCGTGGGAATGATCGCAGCTCCCACGGGCTGCAGTGAGGATCGGTGAACGCTCAGGACGGCCCCGGCACGTGGCAAGTGCTCAGTCAGGGGCGGCCGTGCTCAGAGTGGCTTCCTGGGCCCCACCCTCCCTCACTTCTAGGATCCACAAACTCTCAGGAAGAGAAAACGATATACTTCCACGCCCAAGGACCGATCACTCTGCTCAATTTGTGACATCTTCCAGCAGGAGCCACAGCCAATGGCAAAGCGAAGTCGGGAGAGGCGTGGGGGGGCGAGGCCCTGCCCAGCAGCCCCTATTCCATCCTCCCACCATGGGAGTCCCTGCTCCAAGCTCAGTGAAGCAAAGCTGTGCTGGGCAGTGGGGAGGACACAGTGCCGATGTCCCTGCCCCACACAGGGCAGCAGAGCAGGGCGGGGGACGTGGTAAGGGCAGGTTGGCAGATTTTAGGACCAGAACCTGCCAGGCTTCATAGGATCTCTCCAAGGCAGATGAAGGCAAGTGGGGACAAGGCTGGGGTTGGAGGATACAGGGAGGGGGCATCCCTCAGATTCAGGAGTTTGCAGAGAAAGTAAGAAAGTAAGAGAAAAGAGGACACCGGGAGGGAGTGGTGTGGTCTGCAGAAAAGAGCACTGGACAGAGAGTCATAAGTCCTTGGTTTAAATCCAAGGACTTATCTGTCAGTGTGGGACTGATGGGACACATTTTATCTTTTGAGGCCTCGGTTTCCTCATCTGTGAAATGGGCATATCATTCTTCTCAAAGAGTTACTGCACAGACCCAACCAGATGAAGTAGGTGGAAATCTTTCTGACCGTTCAGCGCTGTGCAGGTGAGCACTGTGGGAGGAAGGAGAGCGGAGGAGGACGGAGACAGGTGGGAGCTGCCGAGGGGATGGGCTTTGCAATGCCCCAGGAAGGAACTCCCTCTCCAAAGACTGGCGGCCAAGCTGAAAAGGCCCCTGTTTCTCAGTGTGGATAAGTGTGCCAGATTCTTTCCCTTTCTAGAGACTGTTTTGGTGGAGGGGAAGGAAGACAGAGATTCCGGCCTCGCCGGGCAGCCGGGGCGGGGGCCTTGGGGCAGCCCCTCAGGAGGGGGAAGGAGGGCTCCACACACAGGGCTCCCCCGGCCAGGTCCAGGTCCCGGGACCCGGCCTCCCTTCTCTCTCCCAGAGCCGTCATGCCTTCCGTCACCTGCAGGGTGGGGCTGTCTCTTCAATCCCACTTTTTTCCCTTAAGGGCTTTAGATGCCTGAACAGAGGGGCGGGGCTACTCACACACATCCAGTGTGGCAGTAATGCTGTTGAAAACAATAAAAATGGAGATTTTCTAAAAAAGAAAACCGCGCGTACATTCTCACAGGCACGAGACAGTCACGTGGATACACTGTCGCCCCGGGCATCGCACGCGCCATGCGGCACGTTCCTGACACAGAGTCTCTCCCACATGCACGGCGGCTCACGCACACGCTCACACCCCTTGGCTGATGCACTTATGCCGCACCGTCACACGCACACGCAGAGACCCCTGCAGACACAGGGTCACAAACACATACACACTGTCACACACGCGACTACACGCTGAGGGGTTGCTGCGCACGCAGGGACTCATTGCCACACAAGCACACTGTCACACACAGGGTCACGTACCTGGACACAGAGAAACGGGGGCTCAGACAGCTCACGGTCTTCTCCCCGTCTGTCTCTACCTCTCTCTGCCTGTCTCTATCTCTGTGTCTCTATGTCACACACATACACACGAATTTGCCCGGGGCCAGGCTGCAGCCCAGGAAAGGCCTGTTTTTTCTCAGCGCAAGGCATTCGAGGGCAGGATGTGGTTTCCTGGTCGCTCCTGGCCTGGCCCTGACCCTGGGTCCACGTCCAGGAGGGCGCCCAGCTCAGAACAAGGTCCATACTTACCCCGCACCGTCACACGCACACGCAGAGACCCCTGCAGACACAGGGTCACAAACACATACACACTGTCACACACGCAACTACAGGCGCAGCTCTGGACCCCAGTGCCATTCGCTAGAGCCCAAGGGAGTCTGACAGCTCCTCTCCGGGGCCCACTCTGCAGTCCTGGAGAACACTTCCAGATTTTCCAGACACCCAAGGACAAATGGGCTGCCATTTCAGGGCGTCAGTGTCGCAGTCCTCTCCATAACCCCATGTTCGAGCTCATGATCCCTGTTCACAGACCAGGAAACTGAGATTTGGGATGACAAATGTCCTACCTAAGATCACCAGCTAACAGCAGAGCTGATATTTGAACCCAGTTCCATCTGGTTTTACCGTTGGGTGTCAAAGGCCCGCCTGTCTCCTCAGTAGACCGGCTCCCCCCTGGGGCCTGGGGGTGGTAAGAAACGGGAAGGGAGTGGGCTTCGTGGCCTCAGTGAAGGAGTGGCCGAGGCCACCTAGTTCAGAAGTCAGTTCTGCAGTCCCGCCCTGCAGGGAGGCCGCCTCTAGCCGCCCACTCTCAGCTCCCCCTCCAGTCCCGCCTGAGTGGAAGGTTTAGGCGGAGAGTCCAGCCCCTGTTCCTCCCTGCCCCTGAACCGCTGGGCCACCTCACACCGGGAGCCCTCTTCCGAGCTTCTATGTCCCCATCAGCAACACCAATCTTGCCGTCCTCATGGGCAGAAAATAAAATGCAAAACTGACCGTTTTTTAGAGTGTCACAGGCATGCATGAGGTTGTGTCATAATTGCTGCAGTCCTCAGAGCTCCCGGGGGTGCTCAGTGCCCCACAAGAGGAGCATCCCCTCAGGGCTCCACCCTCTGCTCAGGGCCTGTCTCCTCCTCTCCTTCTCTGCAGCCCCAGTCCTGTTGTGGCCGCAGGACACTCAGCCTTTGCCCGAGGCCTGGGGCTGAGGGATGAGAGGGGATCAGAGGAAAGGGCAGGTTCAAGGTCCTGACACCAGCTGGGAACAGGGACTTTGGGAAGGAGACCGGTAACCCGCCGAAGTTTCCTCTTCCTTTTGCTTTCTTCCCTTAATCCCAACCGGAGCTGCAAACCTGGTCTGGGGTGGGATGGGACCAGGAGGCAGAGCCTCCCTCAGCCAGCCCATAAGAAGAGTTAAAGACGAGCAAGGACTTGTAACGGGTCTGCAGTCCTGCCCCCACCCTTGACCACCAAAGATCCCAACGACACCACAAAAGACAAAGCCTTACGAGGAAGGGGCCATAGCAGGGGGGAGGGTGTCTCTTGGGGCTTGGGGCAGCAGCTGGGCTGGGAACAGGGACTGGGAGAGGGTGAGTCTGCAAAAGAATTTGGGGGCGGAAAATGTGCTGACTCCCTAACTGAGAGGCACATCTGTCCACATCTGGATCCTCAGCCAGGGCGGAGTCTGCCCTCACCAAGGCCGTGGGCCCTCATCCTGCCTCTCACCTGTTCTGGGACAAATATCAAGGCCCATGCAGGCCACTCTTTGAAGACCTCAGTTCTGTATAATGGGGTAGGAGTGGGGAGGGCATGGGAAGAGACTGTGTCCTGGCCAGGACAGGGCACTGGAGCCAGCTCCCTGCTCAAGCATGTCCCAGCATCTTTGGACAACTCCCGTCTCCCAAAGCAACTGACCACGGCCGCCAGCTCAGGAGCCAGGGGCAGGAAAGACGGGAGGACAGGAGAGAGGGGCTGCAGGGGCCCACCTGTAGCCTGCTCTCTGGTGGCACCAAGGAGGCCAGGGCGTTCCTGTGTGTCCCAGAATGCGTTCTGGTGCCACTTGTCAGTCTAGGGGTCAGAATGGGAGGTCAGCGGTGTGTGAGGGGCCGGCTGCTTCCAGAAAAGCACAGAGCCTCCTGCGTGTTTGCTGCAGGGGCTGGGGGTGGGGGCTCAAGTTCCATCTGGGAGGTCACTGGCAAGGAAGAGCTGCCACTGCAGGGTCCCCAGGCTGGTGAGGAGGGGTAAGGAGCCGGCCCTCTCAGCCCTTCCAGAGCCTTCCTGGGGTCTTTGGGCGGGCGGTCGTGGGGGAGGCACCGCGGGAGAGGGGTTGGGGCATAGTGCGGGTGGGGGCAGTCCGGGGAGAAAGGGGGACGCCGGGCTGCCCCAGGCGCCGTCAGGGGTTCGGGCGGAGAAGGACTGGGGAAGTGGCGAGGAGGGACAGGGCCAGCCCGTGTCGGCAGAGCGGCCCGCGCGGTGGGGAAGTGGGCGTCTCGCCTGTGTCGCGGGGGTCCCCCGCGGTCCAAGCCGCCACCTCGGCCTCCCGGCCCGGAGGCACCCAGCTCTCCAGCCCCCGCTCCCCTAGGCTTCCAGTCCCCTGCCCGCGGCCGCGGAGTTTCGCTCAAGTCCCGGCCCGCCCGGACCCGCCTCCCCCGCCGGCCCGTCTCACCTGGGGGCGGGGGCCGGCCCTGCCCAGCGCCCCGAGCAGCAGCAGCGCCAGGCGGAGCGGGCCGGGGGCGCGGGCCATGGCCGCCGCTGCCACCTGCGGACCGCCGGCGACTGGCCCGCGGGGGCGGGGAGGAGCCGACACCGGCCGCCCGCGGGAGGGGCCGGGCGGGGTGCGCGTCTCCGTCCCAGCCGGCAGCGCCCCTCGGCGGTCCCGGGCACTGCGCCCCGCGCCAGCGCGGCTCGGGATCCGGCGCGCAGGAGCCACCGGCAGCCTGGGGCGACACGCGGCCCGCCTCCTGCCAGGTTCCCGAGCCGCCCTCCGCCCGCCCGCGCAGGGTGACCCCAGGAAACCGAGGCCGGCGAGCGGACGGGACCTGTCCGAGGTCCCACGGCCCCTGGAAAGTGCGTCTCCGGCCGGGAGACCAGTAGGAAGATCCACGCAGCAGAGTCACTCTCCGCAAGTCCTCGCGTGCTCAGGCTCCGTCCTGAGGGCAGGCCCCCACGAGTCAGGGTGGGGCTGGGGGTCAACAGAGCCAGGACGGTCGGAAGGGTTCAAGGTTCGGGGCTTGGAGGCAGGGAGGGGTGACCCTGCCCGCGCCCTGCAGCCCCAGCCTCCGCTCTGCAACCCGTGGCTGTTCTCTGGCCTCCTGTGTCTCTGTCTCCCTGCTCAGCGGAGACTCCATTGCACCTGCCTCTGTTTCCACCCCACCCCACAGTCAGGGCCGGAGGACGTGCCGGGCTCTGGGGTTCCCCTCGTACCCCCAGCAGGCGGGAAGGGAATGCCAAGAGGGCACTGCCTGTGTCCTCCCTAACGCACTTGAGACGTGGGGCTGGAAAAGAGGATCCCCGTCCAAAGAACCCTGATGCCACTCTTAGGACGTGTGGGTCACGGTGGCAGTCAGCCCTGGACCTGCCGTGCGCAGGTCTGGACGATCCAAGAAAAGGGATTTTGAGAAAACAGCTGCTCCTGCGGGAGAGAACAGGCCTTCTCAGTGTCCTGAGAGGGGCTGAACCTGTCGGAGCCCAGGGAGGGAGACAGCCAGTGGGGAGGCCGCAGGCTCCTGCAGCAGAGAGCCCCCTCCAGCCGGCTCCACTTCCACCACCTGCCGGTCATTTATTCCCTTCCCTGCCCAGAGGTCAGTCTGACAGGCACCTTCTATGTGTCACCTAGGATTAGGTTGTTCAGCTTCAAGGGACAGAAAATCCCACCCCAAATAACAACAGCATAACCAAGGGCTCCCTCATGTAAAGCAAGGCCAGAGGTTCAGCCTGGCGTTGGAGCGGCTGCTCCCTGATCACCAGAGAACCTGGGTCTCCCAGCTCCCACCATTCTCTGGTCCAGGGCTTCCACCTACTGCTCCAAGGTGGCTGCTCCCACTCCAGCCATGACATCCCAACTCCAGCCAGCAAGAAGGAGGAAAGGAAAGATGAGTGCACCTCCCCCAACAAGGGCACACGCTGAAAGTGGCAGCCATCAACATCAATTCCACACCCATTGGTCAGAACTCAGTCACATGGGCACTCCTAGGTGCACGGGAGGCCGGGAAAAGTCACCTTCGGTCCAGGCAGTCATGGGCAAGGTTAAATATTGGGGCTTTTATACTCTAGAAGGCCAAAACAATAAATAAATAAGAAAGATACTGGGAAACGATTGACAGGCTCTGCTGCCTCAGGGTTGGTGTGGGGAGAAGAGAGAGGAAGAGAAGGAGATAGAGAAGGTTTTCAGACAGGACTAAGGTCTTTACCATGAATTTATCAACTTCCGGATTACATTTACTCAACCAAAACCTATTGAACACCTGCCACGTGCCAGACACTAAGCCAGGTCCTGGGGATACGATTGGTGATGGTGTCCCTACCCTCAGAGACTGTGTTCTAATGCCGGAGGGACTCAATAAACAAGTACTCATTTGAGTCATTTGTGTTACAGTTGTGATAAGCAGAGGCTGTTGAAGTCCCACCCTCAGCACTTAAAAGACCACTTTCTGGGCCGGGCGCGGTGGCTCACGCCTGTAATCCTAGCACTCTGGGAGGCTGAGGCGTGTGGATTGCTCAAGGTCAGGAGTTCGAGACCAGCCTGAGCAAGAGCGACACCCTCATCTCTACTAAAAACAGAAAGAAATTGTCTGGACAACTAAAAATACATACATAGAAAAAATTAGCTGGGCATGGTGGCGCATGCCTATAGTCCCAGCTACTCGAGAGGCTGAGGCAAGAGGATCGCTTGAGCCCAGGAGTTTGAGGTTGCTGTGAGTGAGGCTGATGCCACGGCACTCTAGCCAGGGCAACAGAGTCAGACTCTGTCTCAAAAAAAAAAAAAGACCATTGAACTAACTTTTCCTCTCCCCCTTTTGCCCCTGCTCAAATCCAGGACCTAGGGGTGAAGCAAGCAGTGTACCAGAGCACAAAATATAAGGAGGCAAGGTCATGAGCTCAGCATCCTATGCCTGCAACTCCCGGAAAAGGGATGCCTCCTTAGGAGCGAGGCACCTAGGGCACCCAATTTAAGGAGACACTCACTCTCAGGGTGCCACAAGTACAGCATCAGCACTTGCATGACCTTGTTTCCAAAGATTTTGTGTCCTAGGCACATCGCCTGCCTCACCCTAGTCCTAGATCTGCTCAAATCCCTCTGGTCATGCCATCAATTTCCCCAAAGATACATCAGTCTCCTACTGTGTGCAAGATTTTCCTTGATTCTCGCCATCCTCTAAAGAGACACTTATTTTGAACCTGACACAGGTGAGTACTGTCTACCACATCCATTTTTTATACCTCTGACATACGAGGTTGCTGCGATGTAGTAGAACACACTAGTTTTGGAGTCAAAAGATAATTGAAAGGGAATTTATCTTTTAATAGCTTTTTGGCAGTTCCCCTAAGGCCTCTGGTTTGTTTCCCCATCTGTACCATGTGGGCAGCAAATCTACCTTACAAGGTTACTGTGAAGATGACATTAGGCTGGTTAAGTAAAACAGTCTAGAACATAGTAAGTGCTCCATAAATACCTGTTGACAATAAATCTCCGGCATTTCACTAACTCAATCACCTTTCCACACCTCCTTGAAATTGGATTATTATTGCTGCAGTCTTTCCTATTTACCTCACTAGACTGTCTCCCATCCTCGAACCTCTGATGCCATTTTAAGGAGTCAAATTCTCCGTTTCTGCAAGCACACACACTCCCACCCCCACTGCAGAGGCCTTTGAGAAGATAAAAAATCTTCTAAATTTGAGATGGGGGATTGGTAGCAAAGAGGTCAGGTAGGAGGATCTCATTCTTAAATTACCAAGAATTCTCTTAAATCTTCCCATCTTAGCCTTGCACCCTAGCTTCAGAAAATCAAAAGCCGTGGGTCTAACATCTTGGTCTTTGGTTCTGCATTAACAGCCTTCCTCTAATTCTTCTTCCTCCAGTAGCGGGCAGAGAGGCTTTGACAGCCTGTATCTCCATCATCTAGCAGGGTGCCTGGCACATAGCAGGTGCCTCATTTATAGATAAATGGAGAGAAAAAAGGGATTAAAGGAGAAAAGCAAGACAATCCAACGGAATAGAGCAAAGCCAAGAAAAGTTATCAGGGTGGTAAAAAAAAAAAAAAAAGTTTGACAAATTATCCTTCATAAAGGTATTTGTTAATTCTGTGGTAAGCAAAATAATGGTCCTCCAAAGATGTCTACACCCTAATCCCTGGACCTGTGGATGTGTTACCTTACACGGTTTAAAAAAAAAGAAAAAACAACTTTGTAGATGTCATTAAATTAAGGATCCGGTGATGGGAGATTATCCTAGATTATAAAGATAGGACGTAATCCTATCCAATGTAATCACAAAGGTCCTTATAAGAAAGAAGCAGGAGGACAATCAGAAGAATACAGAGGAAACGTGAGGATGAAAATGTTGGAGTGGCGTGTGTTAAAGATGAAGAATGCAGGCAGCCTCAAGTAGCTGGAAAAGGCAAGGAAACGGACTTTCCCCTAGAGTCTCCGGAGGGAACTCAGCTCTGCTGACCCCTTGATGTGCAGCCTGTAAGATCTATTTCAGACTTCTGACTTCTAGAACTGTAAAATAATAAATTTGTGTTGTTTTAAGCCACTAAATTTGTTACAACAGTAATAGGGAACTAATACACAGTCTGAGGACAGATAAAGTTTCTTATTCATCTCTGAATCCCCTGCTTGCTTCTTGGAACCCAGGTGACTAACTACAACCGCAAGGAACTCTGAGGTGCTGCCCTGGATGCTCTCCTCTCCCCATCCAATGAGCCAATCGTTGCCAGGTTCAGTCGATTGAACCTCTGCAATCTCACTCCAGTCCTACTCTTTCTCCTTTTCTACGACTCGTGTAGGGGGTTGTAATTGTCTCTGAACGTGGCTTCTTTCATTCCTGGGTCTCCCTCCCTTCTGGCTACCATATACAATCCAGCTAGATTTGTATTCCAAAGCATCACTTTGATCATGCCATACCTTGACTTAAAAACCCTCCCTGGCACTTCTCTGAGGGCAGAGTAAGTCCAAATTCCTTACCCTAGTACGGACATCCTTCTCATCCAAGCTCCCTATCCAGTCTTTCCCACAGGCCCCTTGCTCCCTCCTGGACTACGGCCAAACCACTCCTCATATGTCACCTCTACAGTATTATCACAGACATTTCTTCATGCTCTTCTCCCCACATGGAATGTCTTCCCCTTATATTTGCACACATCAAAACCTTACCTGTCACTCAAGTCCTGGCTTAAATGACTCCTCTTCTGTGAAGCTCCCACAGCCCATTTGCCCTCACAAATACCCCTACCACAGCTGGCAATATTACCTCTTTCACTGAGCTCTCGTAACACTTATCTGTACATCTCTCACCTGAAGTAAGAAAGAGCCCAGTCTCTAGAGTCACATAGACCTGGATACAATGTGACCTTTGTAGAAGTTACCTAACTTTTCTGAGCCTCAGGCTTCTCATCTGTAAAATGAGCACCATACATATCTTACTAGGTTGTTGAGAAGATGAAAGCTTATACATAGGTGCCCAGCACAGTAACTATTCAATAATATATTAATATTACTGGAACTTATATATACATTAAATTCCCACTTCTAGACTCTTTAAGGGGATTTCCCTTAAAGAAAAATGAAATGTCCACTTAATTTTTTAGTCACATAGTAGTGAAAAAAAAACCACTTTTCTTTCTTTCTTTTTTTTTTTTGAGACAGAGTCTCACTCTGTCGCCCTGGGTAGAGTGCTGTGGCCTCAGCCTAGCTCACAGCAACCTCAAACTCCTGGGCTCAAGTGATCCTCCTGCCTCAGCCTTCCAAGTAGCAGGCACTACAGGTGCATGCCACCTTATCCAGCTAATTTTTTCTGTTTAGTAAAGATAGGGTCTCACTCTTGCTCAAGCTGGTCTCAAACTCCTGACCTCAAGCAATCCTCCCACTTCGGCCTTCCAGAGTGCTAGGATTAGAGGCATGAGCCACCTCACTCAGCTGGAAAAAACCCTTTTAAATAATAAATAAGTTACTGAAGTGTTGGGAGCAACTCTTTAGGCTTCCTGCCCTGTGTAGACTAAGGATGGCTCATCTTTAGACATCCCAGAGAGCAGGGGGGAAGCACATTGGATCTCTCTCTGATCATCAGTGCTGGACAGAATTCTTAAGATGGAAATTTCACAAGACCCACTCTCTTTGGTTAATGCCTCTAAACTACTATTTATCCTAACCCACAGTAATAAAGTAACAAATGAGTATCATTTCATTAGCATAAGTTATACATTGTTATTTTAATGTCATTGAGTTCTAGCTCAGGCAACTATTGTTACAGAGCTGAGGGGACAAAGTTCACTTTTATTCTATGCTGTGAATTCTCCTTCATTCCTCAGTTGTGTATGCAACAGAATTAGCTTCCTTTAAAGGCATTTTTTAAACCACTTTTATGTTATAGGAGAAACTTGGCTTTTTTTTCCCTCCATCTGGTTGGCAGTTCCATGTAAGGGAAAGAACATAAGATTGAAAGTCACAAGATCTGGTTTGGAATCTGGTCACCCACTTGCTAATTCAGTGACCACGAACATAGCACTTACCTAGGAGTCAGTTTACTCATCTCTAAAATTGGAACTAACCACTGCCTATCCCCTTGCTGAGTCACTACAAGAAACTAATGAGACCATGTATAGAAAGACATTTTGTACAGTGTAAAACATTATACAATAACATTTATCCATTCACCTTCTAACACAGCATTATCTCCACGCAGACACCCGGAAGTTTGGATAAGAGGAGCCATTCACAGGGCACTGCAGAAAAAACGAAAAATGCTTTCACTTCACCTGCCTCCATATAGTTCCTAACACACAACAGGGAGCAGTGTTCTACTTGTAGATGCCAAACCACAGGCATGCTCCCCTTGGAAGAGTCTTAAGGAATATCTGATTTGATATGTATAAAGTCCTAGGAGGTGATATTCCTGAGTTAAAGGTGCTGTTACATGGTAGTATAACTACCATGTAATTAGTTAGCATGACCTCTGCCCAGGTATCATGCTAGACTCTTTACATACAGGAAGTCCCTGAAACTTCAAAATCTAATCATCCTTCAAGGTAGTTGTCATACTCCAGAAGGACCTTCACTATGTCTGAGAAGGTAGAAGAATGACCAACCATATCTAAAACTGCATTTAATGTTAATATTAAATATCAAAACAAGCAGCAACCATCCCAGCCCCAGTTTAGTTTTCCCCAAACACCAGTACCCGTATTTATTCCCAAGCCAGCCTGACTCGGAATCAGTACAAGTCCTCACAGAAAGATAAAAGCCCTAATGAGTAAATTTCATAAAATTTTCAGCTGGTCATTTGGAGAAAAACAGCTGGAGCTAACCTTAAGAATTCCACTAATTCCCCCTACCACAGAGCCTAAAAATAGCCAAAAAGCATTTCTAGCTAGTGTGATGGCCTTTCCTTTAAAGGAAATAATATGCAAAAAGGCATGCAGGGGTCAATTAGCCCAAACCATGCAGTCCCCATGATAAATCCTTGGCCAAATGTTCCTGTGAGAATCTGCCTTGACAAGGTCAACACTGAAACTTCCTTGTGAAGGATCTCTCCTCTCCCCACCCCACTCCTCACTGTATAAAGACATAGGGTATCAGCCGCTAATTCCCTGTGTGGCCATGAGTAGCTCGTGCCCCCTTTCTTGGTCTTGGTTTCCACATAAAGTCCTTGGCTGAGCTCTAAAGTCTTCTCCCAGGGTAAGACTCCCCAGGATATAGGCAATGGCTTCTCATTGCCTTCAGAATAAAATTCAAACTCCTCTGTGTTATATCAGCCCCGCCAGATCTGCCCTCTGAATTCCTTTCCATTTCATCCTACACAGTACCTTGAAGTTCTTAAACTCGCTTCTCCCACCTCTGTGCCTTTGGGACATGCAGCTCCCTCCCTCTGCTAGACCCTTCTCCAGCTACTTAAACTCCTAGCCATCTTTTGAGACGTAGTCCAGGTGTCACCTTCTTTGGGAAGATGAGTCTAGCCCCTTTCTCACAAGTGGGGTTAGAGTCTCCTCTTCGGTCTCACAGGATTCTGCATTATATAGCAATTGTCTGTTTACTCATCTGTCTCCTTTACCAGCCTGAGCTCTCCTCAAGGATAGAGATACCATGTCTATCTCCTTTGTACTTCCAGCACTGGACCTGTGCCTGTCTTTCAATGTTTGGTGATATTGTACCAAATTCCACCAAAGCACCACATTCATTTTACAGTGTTATTCAAAAAGACCAGAAATTTATTTATTTCAAGAAATATTTTCTTTATTCAAAAAGTGAGGAAGTAAATTATCTCCAAGCCTTTGTCTTATTAGACAAATACACAGCTGTTCAGATTTGTGACGTAATCTTCGCAGAGATGAAAAATATACATTACATTTGTCCCTGAGAAATCTCTCTTTAAACCAACTGAACTACAGTTCTTAAAATGGCAATTCAAAGTTAGAAATGATGTCCAACTTGGTGGTTTTTGTTCTTTTACCAAGAGAAAGGAAAATCTCCCAAAGGGATAAATTATACACTAAGCTTTCTGAAAATTCTCGACCAAGCCCTGGGAAATCACATGAAAAGCAGCAAGAAAGATACCATTTGGTTGAGTTTATGATTAAAAAAAAAGTATGTGATCTTGTACAGAAAATCAGAGTGCCTTATTAACTACTAATAACATTAAAAGATATGCACATGTATAATAAAAGATAAAAAACTAAATTAATACAATTAATTGGTAATACTTCAACTTGATCAAAGAGTTGGAGAAGAAACAGACATTTAATATTCCTTTAATACCTTTTTCCATCTTTACACATGTTATCTCTACACCATAAGGCAAACCAGCAAAATAGGCACTACCATCTGCAATTTACATATGAGGAAACTGAGGTTCATGGAGGTTAAGAGACTTGCCTAAACCCATATTGTTTCTAAGTAACAGAATCAGAATTTGAACCCAGGTCTATCTAGCTTACAGTTCTGTCCCACACACTAGGAAGAGTGGCAATGAAAGTGGAAGAAAAGGCCACAGCGCCCTTCGAAGGAACCCTAAGATGCAAAGAGGAGCTGGAGTCTCCCACAAACCCCTGCACACCAAAAATACTGAACTTTGCAAGACAGAATGTTGTTAAACTTGATGTGTAATGCAACCAGTTACAAAAGGATTTTTATTCTTTATGTGACCCCAATTTAGCAGCATATATAAATAAATTCTTACTATGCAGAGAGCAGGCAGGAAGAATGATCTTGCAGCATCAGCAAATCTATTTTTCCTAAATCCCATGAATGACAAAAATTCTTTCACTGATCTGGGAAAGAGCTTTATGATATCAGTCAAACTCTAAAGCCAGGCACAAATGATCATTGACACTTCATTAGTCAGGGTCAGCCTATGCCCTGCCTAGAGGAGCAGTTAAAGATGTGGGTTTTGGTCCTTGCTCTGCCACTAATGATTGAAACCCTTGGTTTCACACACCTTTCTGGGTGACTTTGCCTGTAAAATGAGGCATTTGGACTCTGTTCTCTCAGGTACCTTACAATTGCTTTTTACTCATGGGCATAAACTCAAATGGCAAAATGAATGCCAACACCACCACCAAACTAGCTGAGGGAAAAAGAGATGTAGAGGCAGACTATCAGAGAAAAATGCTACCCATAGCAAAATGCCTTTTTAGAAACTAAATATTTTTCATAAGATGTAGGTACAGTGAAGGAGGATAATTAGGAAAATAGGGCATAAAAACTGATAAAAAGTCTTCCTTGCATTCTTTCTGTCCTTCCTTCCTTCCTAAGAGTATCCTCTGTTTGGGAATAGGCTGGGCACAATAGATATAACTATTTAGTAAGACCTGGTTCCTGTTAAGAAGATTTTGGCTCACAGCAGCAAGAGCTTCCATTTGTACGACATTGAGAGTTTACACTGTACTCTTCATGACAACCTTAAGAGGTAGGTGGGCAGAGCAGGTAGGAATAAGTATCATCATAATACCCCTTTTACAGATATGAAAACTTAGGTTCAGCAAAGTCAAGTGGCTTATCCAAGGTCACACAGGTGTTAAGTAACAGAGGTGGGAAGAGGACACCTTTGCAAAGCAGAAGAAGCACTAAAGATGGTGGCTGCTATGGTTTGGATGTTTGTCTCCTCCAAACCTCACATTGAACTTTGACCCCCAATATTGGAGGTGGAGTCTAATGGGAGGTGTTTGGGTCATGGGGGTAGATCTCTCATGAATAGATTGATGCCTTTCCTCAGGGAGTGAGTTCTCACTCTATTAGTTCCCTCCAGAGCTGGTTGGTAAAAAGAGCCAGGTGTCCCCACCCTTGCTTCCTCTCTTGCCATGTGATCTCCGCACAGCCAGCTCCACATTTGCCTTCCCCCAGGAATGAAAGCAGCCTGAGGCCCTCACCGCGCGCAGATGCTCAATCTTGAACATTCCAGCCATCAGAATCACAAGCCAAATACACCTTTTTTTCTTTATAAGTTACCCAGCCACAAGAATTCCTTTACAGTAACATAAAATGGACTAAGACAATGGGGCATATTTAAGTGCCAGCTGTGTGATTAGAGAGGAAGTGAAGAGATCAGGGCAAAAACTAGAAAGAAGCGAGACATGAGCTGAGCTCTGGATGGGGGAAAGCATTAAACAAATCACATGCCATGAATTCAATGCAGAAGACAGTCTACTACTACTTTGAAGAGGGTGGAGTACAGAAAAACAAAAGGATGTCTATATTTATACATACACAAAGGTGCATTGTCTTTCATTTAAGAAGTGGACATTCTTTAGCCGCCATCAGTAATCAACATGTGTGTGCTCTGATTATTTCTCCCAGGAGCAGAGAGATGGGTGGCCCCCAGCCTTCCTTTTCCCTTGGCACTTACAGTGGGTAGGTATCAGTGAGAGGGCACACATGGGGTTAAGGGTATGTGAGCTCTACCACTGAGCTAAGGTGAAACCGCTGACCTTGGCATTCTTGGCCATGACTGAAACTATCTGAGCTAACCTCTCTGTGAGTGTGACTAATCACATGCTTGTACAGCAAACCTGCCTTCCCAGACTGCATTCATTGCTAAAAAGGCTCAAGAATGTAATTAATGAGCAACCTGGACCTGCTTCTGAGGGATGAGGGAGAGAAGGTGAATGCTGGGAAAGACTTCGAGGTGATGACGGAGCATCAAAACTACGGAAGGGCTTCTTGAAACAGGCCCAGGCTCTGTGTGCCAAACACAATGGGATTTAAGCCAAAAAAAAAAAAAAAAAAAAACAGGAATTGGGAGACTGTGGAATCAGGTGGAGGTCCTTAAGAAGAGAGCCTTCAGACACAAAGAGGAGTGAGATTTAAGTTAAACCACAGACCTGTTTTTCATAAAACTTACATGATAGGAACTCTAAAGTTTATTATTAGCAGAATTACAGGTCTTACTTCTTACTAGTGAGACTTTAGTCAACCCTCCATAATTCCGAGTCCAATTTTATTTCATCAGGTAACAGTTCAAACAATACCTATTTCAACAAGTGTTCTGAGGTAAAATTTACAGGTGTAAGTCCTTTTGTTACAACACAGGCATTCCTCATTCTCTGGTGAACGTACCTTGCTCTTCTTACCCTATAAACCTATATCTTGCTCTTGCTTTGAAAACCTATCTTTTCCTTTCTCAATAAATTTTGTTTCACGCTTAAAAAAAATTTACAGATGTAAATCACACAATGTAGGGTATGATAAGATTAAACAATTCTCCGTCACCCCTATCTTCCAAACAACTTGCAAGCAGCAGGGATAGGGTAGAGGCAGGACTATTTGATGTTACCCAGGAAGTGGTTTTGGACTTTGGACTTGAAGCCAAAAGTGATACTTTCTACCAAAGGGAATTTAAACCTTCTTTTCCATCACATCAGTACCCAGTATTAATTGCAGAGCAAATGCAATGACCAAAGAAAAATAGAGCTCCCAAGTTGGAAAGCAGAACTCAGCAGAACTCAGCATCTTTTCAAACATTCTGGCATCTTGAGCAGCTCACCAGAAGGCAGCAAAACCTTCTGAAGACATCCACCTATGAAGACTTAGCTTTGAACAAATGCCTAATAACATTTAATTTTAGAGAGGAGGAACAGTATAGACACATGCATACTCATGCGTGCACATTCACTATCCAAAATATAGAATCTATATGCATATGCTATACTATTTTTTGTTGTTGTTCTTTTTTTTTTTTTTTTCTGAACAGAGTCATGCTCTATTGCCCAGGCTAGAGTGCCATGGCATCAGCATAGCTCACAGCAACCTCAAACTCCTGGGCTCAAGTGATCCTCCTGCCTCAGCCTACCAAGTAGCAGGGATTACAGGTGCACACCACCACACCCAGCTAATTTTTCTATTTTTAGTTGTTCAGCTATTTTTTTTCTATTCTTAGTAGAGATGGGGGTCTCATTCTTGCTCTGGCTGGTCTCAAACTCCCGAGCTTGGGCGTTTCTCCCACCTCGGCCTCCCAGAGTGCTAGGATTACAGGGGTGAGCCACTGCACCTTGCTGATATGCATATACTATACTACAAATAGTATATACAACTATACATGTAAACACTATTATATTTAGTTCTCATTTACAACCAATTTATGAAATCCTGAGAACTCCTCATCCTATTATTATATAGAGAAACCTGGGCTGAGTGGTTGCCAACTGACTATAAAACCAGGATCCTAGTGCTTAAGTAGTGAGTAAAATCAGGCATCTCTCCCCCATGGAAGAATGCTCTAACAAGGCTTATTTTGGTTTAAATGTAGTTGTTTATTGGTAGGGGGTGGCAGGATTATATGTAAAGTTATTGCTGTTGCTACTGTTTCTATGTAGATTTACCATGCTGGAACACACAAGCTATGTCGCCAAATCCTCAGTCCAACACTATAAGGAAAGTGCCATTATCATTCCCACTTTACAGAAGAGAAACCGGGCTCAGAGAAGTGGAGTAATTTCACCTCTGTATGTCCTCTTAATTATCTTAGTTATATACAGATATGCGTATATGTGTATATATTATAGATATAAGTTACTATCTATAAACTGACATAATGGAATTTTCAAGCTTTCCTTTCAAAAACTACAAACATATATATGGGTCAGAAAAATCTTTTTTCCTAATGGAGGTAGATCTTAAATAAAAGGTCAAGCTATAATGGAAAAGTGAAAATATTTAAGTAAAACAATCTTATTCCATAATTTTGACTTCAGAGGAAGAAGAAAAACAGTCATTTTATAAATTTTTAATCATTAAAAATTAATTAATAAATATTTCCTAAGGACATACTTGTGAGAAAGACTCATTAGGTACATCTCTCTGCAGAAAGGGACCATGATTGAAGAAAACCGGTGTGTTTTGGAGAAAGAACACTGTCCGGTGAATAGACAAGGTCGATTTTGCTTCCAGCTCAGTCATTCCCTTGCTATGGGATGCTGGGCAAGTCACTGAACCTTATGAAGCTTCTGTCTCTTCATTTACAAAACAAGGGCACTGGAAAAGATAATCTCCCTCATAGAGCCCTTCTAGCAATAAAATGTTCTTACTCAGACTGGTGAAAGAGAACAATTCAGGCCACAGCAGAATTTGGCTACAATGAACCATGGCCCCATAATTTATGAGTAAACCTCTCATTACATTTTGAAGTCCAGAGAAAAATCATCCCAAAGTTTGTGGCAGCAAGTTCACCCAGTGATTCTTTCAGTAGTGTTTAGCTCCTCTAAAGAATGTGGTAAGTTTCAACCAAATTTAATGTCCCTTTGTTATACTGTGAAATATTAATATATATTTGGTCTTTGTCTCCATTTCCTCCTAAAACCCTCAGAATCTCCGGAGTAATAAGAGTGTCTTCTGTATGCTAATGAGATGACTGGTGGCTGGCAGTCCCTAGGTAGCTTCAGGGTGGGGGCTGGTCACAGGAAAGACCAAGGCATGATTAGAGGCTTGGTTGTGACTTTTCAGTCCCAGCTCCCAACCTCTGGGGAGGGAGGAGGGGTCCAATGCTTAAACAGATCACCAGTGGCCAATGATTTAATCAATGATGCTCATGTAATGAAGCCTCCATAAAAACTCAAAAAGGACTGGGTTCAAACACCTTCCAGACAGTTGAACACATGGAGGTTCCTGGAGGGTGGTGCACCTGGAGAGGGCCTGGAAACTCCAAGCCCCTTCTCTCGTATCTCCCTCTGTGCGTCTATTCCATCTGACTGTTCATCTGTGTCCTTTGTAATACCCTTTATAATAAACTGGTAAATATAAGCAAAGTTTTTCTCTGAGTTCTGTGAGCCCCTCTACCACATTAGTCAAACCCGAGGAAAGGGTACTGGGAACTCCAATTTATAGCTGATCGGTCAGAAGCACAGGTGACAACCTGGTACTTGCAATTGGTGCCTGAAGTCAGGGTGGACTTGTGGGACTGAGCCCTTAGCCTGTGGGATCTGACTCTGCCTCCAGGTACATAGTATCAGAATTGAACTCAATTAGAGGACACCCAGCTGGTGTTCGCTGCAGAATTGATTGCTTGGTATGGTGGGGGAAACCCCCACACATCTGGAGTCACAGAAGCATCCTGTGCTAAGTAGAGAACAGGAAAAACAGACTTTGGTTCTTCCTATATCTTTGGCGATAAATAGCAAACTAGGCAAAATTAGTTAATATTAGTTACTCAAAATAAGACTATCGAAGGCTTACATAGCACTTAGTATATGCCAGGCACTGTACTAAACACCTTACATACATTAACTCAATTTCTTCCAGCATGATAAGATTCTAGCTAAAGAAACAGGCTTCAAGAGGCTAGTTACTTAGTTAACTGCTCCTGCATCCAGCCAGGCAGCCCAGCTCCAGCTCCACACCCTGGCCCTCCACCCCTCACTGCCTTCTTGGACAGAAGTGTCACAAAACACAAAGCCATCCTGCAGGTGGCCTGGTCTTTTGCTCTTCTTGCCCCTTTCTCTCTGACCCCCATGTATTCTCTGGCGTGGCTCATTTTCTGATCTCGGGCTCAAGTTCTGCCCACAGATTTCCTCACATTGGACTTTCCCAGACAGCCCAAGGAGTGGAGGCCCCAGGAGGCCTACAGCTTTCTGACAGGCACTACTTGGCCACAACAGCCACATGCCACGTGCCTCATGGCAAGCTTCCTAGCATGACCCCAGTTGGTGTCCTAAAATCAACCTTCATAAGGTAACTGGAAATTCATCTTTCTTAAAACTGGGAAAACTCTCACCTTTGACAAGAGACTCAGTCAGAGGAGATAAGAAGCATTTCCCCAGGAAAGGCATTCAATGAACCGAGATAAAATGAGACTACGCTTTGCACAAGTTTAATGGTGGAACTGGTGCGATGCAATGGTCTGAAAATGAAGCTTTCAGGGCTGTGAACCACCAACACCTCAGATTCCTTCTGCCTTATTCTCCTGTTAGGAAGCCAAAGCCACCAAGAAGAAAAAAAGAGTGTGGGGAACCCCCATCAATATCTTGCAAACAAAGAATAATTAACAGAGATAAGAAGGGAAAAAAATCTTACCTAAAGATATGATATTTTCTGCTTCACTGATTTTTTCACCTTGGATATAAGAAGAAAAAAATGTAGAAGAAAACACCAAAGGAGAGCAAGGAGAACTAGTAAGGCTACAATGCTTTTTCACTTCAAATGCAGGATCCATAATTATGTTAGTCCCTAAAATAATGGCTTTCAAATTGCTACTACTATTTAGGCTGAGATACAGGGCAAATAAATTATATCATCGTGACGCTTAATTGTATTACATGTTGATTTTATTAAATTTATGCCCATTAGAAGCATAGAAAATTGCAAGCCCATAACATTCACGCACACATGGAAAGAATCAAACAAAAAATACATCATCTTGAATCTTAGTTTTTAATTTCTTTCCACAATTCCACAGAGCTCATAAAGGAAAAAATGTTCCTACCATCCAGATTTATAAACTAGTTTCTATCAGTCCTGGGAAGCACTAGTTACTCACGCCACAGCAGGTGGTTGCCTGCTGCAACACATCATCAGCATTTGCATGTAATTAATGCAGTATCTTCTTATTCGGGTATTACTGCTCATTTGAACCAATCAGAAGAGGCTCCAAGGTAGGGAGGGAAGAATTGGGAGGTGAGAAAAGGGCAACGGAAGCCAAGAGAAACTCCACATCCAGTCCACACTGAAATCACGACCATGTACAGTTGCGTAAATGAAAAGGACTTGAGTGGCCCCCTAAACGCTGGAAGGCAAAACACCAGTGAGGTCTGCTCTGTGGATTCAGTCTCACCTGAGGATAAAGATTTTTGTGATTGTAAACAAAACTAACTGGAAAAGACATTTAACTAAATGCCAGAGTGGATAGGACAGAGTTTCAGGATGGGCTCAAACAAACAACACAGCTTGTTCAAGGGCAGACAGAAATGAACACCCTTCAGAGACGAAAAACAGAAGGGAAAGTGGGATTTTGCCTTTTCCCTTAACTGTTACCTGGCAAATGTTGACTATCTTCCTAAAAGTAAAAATCCTTATTAGAAAAGCAGATCTTGAAACAATTTTTGCAGAAACTTCTTCCATTTCTGTTTCTAAAATAATTCAAAAGAGTAATTTTTAAAATTTTTAATGAGAATTTAAATCATCATGAAAACTTACAGAAAATGTGAATTGGTCCAGGAGAATTAAAAAGGTAAATCTCCCAAATTCTAATTCTTGAGGTCAAGCAGTGTCTACAAGGAGCTTAAATGAGGCCTATGGCCTGGACTTATAGTTTGTTTTTCTCCAAAGTAGTACATATTGGAAGCTAGTGAGAGCCGTAGGTCACTGAAGCCCAAGTCAACAAACGTAATTATCATTCATCTATTTTTCAGCAGAATGGAAGTGGCACAATGCTCAGCTCAAAAAATACTTGGCGAATAAGTACTAAATGAAAGAATGAAATATCCCCAAGGAAGGAGTGACTCCTACGTCACACTCAGCTCAAATTTATACCTGACTACGTTACATAAATACTATTAAAAAATCTTATTCATACCAGCTTTATTTAAAACAGCCAAAAATTAGAAATAACCCCAATGCTCTAAAACAGGTGAATGGTTAAACAAGCTCTGATACATCCATACCATGGGATACTATTAAGCAATAGAAAGGAACAAACTATTGATACATACAACTTGGATGAATGTCAAGGGAATTGTGCTGAATATAAAAAAGCCAATCCCCAAAGATTATGTACTGCATGGTACCATTTATATGACATTCTTGAAATGGCAAAACCATAGAAATGAAGAACAGATTAGTGGTTGCCAGGGGTTAGGGGTGAGGGTAGGGGAGGGAGGAGGGAGGTGGGTGTGGTTATAAAAGAACAGGATGGAATCTTATAGTGGTGGAACTGGTCAGTATTTTGCCAGTGGTGGTGGATACATGTGACAAAATTGTATAGAACTTAATACACACAGACCTGTGCACACACACACAATAGTACATGTAAAACTGGAGAAATCTGTATTGTATCCATGTCAATCTCCTGGTTGTGATATTATACTATATAGTTATGTAAGATGTTACCATTGAGAGAAACTCAGAAAAGGATGCATAGATTTCCCTGCATTATTTCTTACAACCTCATGTGAATCTACAATTATCTCTAAATAAAAAGATTAATTTTAAAAAATCCTGAAGCAACTTCTCTTCTGTCACCATCAGCACCACCAATTAAAGAGTGTATGCGTATGTTCATGCTTAACACAAAAAAACCTTTCATAACCACAGATCTCTCCCACCTCTAAACTTCCAATGCACCAATTGTTTTTCTTGCAGTCTAACTCCTGCTTTTAATATATTAAGAACAAATATTTCAGGGATCTTCTCTCGTTATCTAGGATAAAAGCTCCTGAGATCGTTAGAGCTATGTCCTATACCTGTTTGATACCCTCTCGGTGCCTGGCACAATGCTGAACTTAGAGACTGAATAAAAGTGTTTTAATAAATGAATAAGTGAATAATGAATGCATAAATTTCCTAATCATAGTAGAAGAACCAGATAAACTGAAAGTTCACAGTGCTTTTATTCCGATTTCCTCAACTTCAAAAGGTAATAGCTGTGCCTACCTGCCTCAGGTCTGCAGAGAGGTTAAAGATCAGCTCTCCACCTGAGCCTGCCGTAGCAGCAAGTGCATACAAAGCTTTAGAGAGCTTCAATAATTATCATGTGTTCTTTTGTCAGTTACTTTCTCTGAACCTCAGACTTCCCATTGTAAAATGGGGGATAATATTTTTACAAGGTTGCTATGTGAAGAACACATGGTGCTCATAAAAGGCCTCGCTTGATGCCAAACTCACTAGATGCTTAATAAACATGTCCACCCTTCCATGAATACTTCCAGGCCCTAATGCTCACTTCATAGCTCAAAATGGCAGCCAATTCTTAGTAAGTTTATATCTTTTCGATAAATAACCAGTGTTTTATTCACATAGCACCCCCCTCTAAAGATCAAAGTTTGCTTACATTTACAATGGCAAAGCAATGAGGTCAAAGTAAATGTAGACAGAGGATGAAATAAATGGGAAGAGGTAAATCCAAGTGGCAGATAGTAAGGGGACATATGGGTAACTGTTAGGACAGTGTACTGCAAGTCCCTCTCTCCCCAGGTCACCTCAGAAGACGGCTTGTCTTGGGCTTGCTCTCCTTCCCCGTGATTTCACGCAGTGGTTCTGTCCACAGGCAGCACAGACGCTAGAGGAAGGCACCTGAAAAACCTACTGACCTCTAAGAATGGTAGCCTGAAAACCCTGAAAGGAAGGGGAGTGGGGGCTTTGCTTATTTTCTCTGCTAGGAAAGCTGCTTGTTTTCAGGGTACATCTGCTGCTTCCTTCTCAGGGCTGAGGGTCCACTCTTACCCAAGGGTGGTGACTTTCCCCCAACTGTGCAGCTGTCTGAAAATATATTTGCTCTTGATGTGTCACTGGGTCATGAGGAGTTCTGTGAGAAATACTTTACACAGGGATGTCCATGAGCCCAGGCAGTGGAGATATTTGCTGACCCACGAGGCAGGGATGGACAATCACTGGATCTGGTCTCAGGGTCCGGTTTTCAAAGAATATACTTAGTCAGTTGGTCAGTCAATTGCATTTTGAGTCCTAATTATACACCCGACCTCTGCTTAAAACTGAGGAGGAATCATCCATGACTGAGACACAGCAGGTCCCCTCCCTTTATAGAACTTGTGGTCTAATTCTGCACACTCACATCTGTTTGCTTTACTTCTATCATAATGATCTTGTGTGGCACACAGCAACACACGTGGCAAATAAAAGGTCTCAAATAGAATGTCATTCCAACCATATTCCCTATAACAAGCAGAAGAATATAAAATAGAAACAATATGAAGATATGTCCATGTTAGACTATAAAGGCATATTTTGCAAATCTCAAAAAGATGGATGTGCTTTCTAGCAGAATTATACATTTTACATTTTTAAAGCCTTGTAAGTTTTATTCTCTTAGTAATATAATTAACAATAGCATATGCTTATTAAGTACTTACTATGTGCCAGGCACTATACTAACACCCTTCTAAGAATCATCTCATTTAATCTTTACAACAATCTTATAGTGGTGCACATTATTATTCCTATTTTATAGATGAGCAAACTTCAGCTTAGAAAGACTAAGGGATGTAAACCCAGGATCAATTGATTCAGAACTGATGTTCTACACTAAGCTACACCATTATAAGCCCATTTGGTTTGGAGAGAAGGAAAAGGTTATTATTGGTATTACTGAAGTCAGAATGTATACTGTATAGATCCTTCAAAACATATTAGATTGAACTATTATAAAATTGCTAATACAGGTTAAGTATCCCTTATCTGAAATGTTTGGGATCAGAAGTGTTTCAAATTTTGGATTTTTTCAGATTTTGGAATATTTGTGTAAATATATACATATAAAATGAGATATTGGGGGGATGGGACCCAAGTCTAAATATGAAATTCATTTCTTTTTCATATATACTTTATACACACAACCTGAGGTAATTTTATATAATATTTTTAATAATTTTGTGCATAAAACAAAGTTTTTACATTGAACCATCAGAAAGCAAAGGTGTCATGTTAGGGCTCAAAAAGTTTTAATTTTGAAGCATTTTGGATTAAGGATGCTCAACCCATATACAACTGTTTTGACCTACAGCAGTGCCATTTTCACTTGGTTCAACCTAATATAGTATCGAGAGACAGCATGACATGATCGTAGCCCCTGACCAGCAGTATAACTTTCAGCAGTCACTGAACATTTCTAGACTTCACTTGCATCACCCCCTAAAATAAAGAGGTTGAACTGAATTTGTATTTAGGTTCCTTCCAGCTTTATGATTATAGGGGAAGAAGTGGGGAGAAGAACCATAACTCATCTGTTCAACAATGATTTATTAAGTACCATTCTAAATTCATCTGCATTGCAAGGATAGCCATCCAGCAGTTTCCTGTCATCCCTGGGCTCATACATGTTAGAGAAAAAGAACAAGTTTGAGGATTCTTGCTTGTCTAGTGGGGGTAACTGGGATGGGCCCTATGGTGCTGGCAGCTTCCCTCAGATCACAATTTCACAGAAGAGAGAACCAAGGGACCTGGAACCCACGTTAGTGTGAACAGATGAAGTGTGGCAGAAGAAATGTTCATGTGAACAAACACATGTCTTCCAAAAATGAACTCTCAGTAAATATTCTGGCTCACAGAGACTTCCAGAAAAATATTCAACTTTACTTGCACCCCTAGGTTTCATTTAGAGACAACCATCCAGCCTTTTAACTTAAAAAAACATTCCAGAAAGAAAGAGCCCTCAGCTTTGCTGGGTAGAGCACTTGAACATCTAGTTACAACCTTTGCAATGATTAAAAATTAGGAGTAGGGGGTTACAGGAAAACACCAAATGCTACTCTAAAGATAATGATTCAGTACATGGCTATGCTACTTACTAGCTTTGTGAGCCTGGACTTAGTATTCAACCTGCCTCTGCCTCAGTTTTCTCATATAAAATGAAGACTGGGATAGATGACTTCTAAACATATTTCCCATTCTAAAGGTCAACCAGTCCCTTGTGTAAGTTATTACCGTCTAATCTGCCATCTGTTCCCTTTTGCACCATCCACTGTGGACACAGCAAACAGCTGTTTTCCAACGCGCCTGCAACAGCTCTTCAAATACATTGCTGAATACTCTTAATGTGTGCTCGCTTGACTTCCTCTCCTCTAACTTAAGTCAAAGTCCCAGATGGAGTCATGTGATTAGCAAGATGTTGGGTGTGTAGGGTCATATGTCTAAACTTTGAGCTCATAAGGAAGAATACATGCAGCAAATAGCTGTTTGCTGTCTCAACTTCTTGTAACTGAGAAAGACTCATAACTCCCAACTTCATTCCCTAGGAATTCTACCAGCTGCTATAGAAATACAAAAACTGCAAGAGAAAGGGGTCAATAACTTTGATGTGTTGAAAAGATCAAACCTACATACAGTATATAACTGATGAATTCTATAGGACAGATTATTATTATGTGAAAAATTTGGAAATGCACCCAGTAAGAGTCAGACGAAAAAGGCTAGATGAGGAGTGCACTCTGCTCCAGGGAAAGCTTTGTGCTCTGTAGGAGGTTACACTCCAGATCACTGATGAGGACATAAATCACCAGGAAAACCATGACACCAACCCAGCTTCTAGTGGGGGTAACCTTCAAATTAGGGGTGATCCTGGGCTCTACCAACAGACCTCTCTCAAACCCACCCTTCTAGGGGAATTCAGAATAGACTATTCAGCATAGTGGAGGCGACTGAGAGCCAGACGTCACTTTGCCTTTCTGTGTTCTAAGGCAGGGCTGTTCATTTCTCTCTCAACCTGTAGCTTAACTTTCTAGTCCATTTAATGCAAACCATCTCTGAATGGGGCTCCTATGACATGTGTCAATTTGAAGTCTCCAGGAAGATATTTTTCTTCTTCCAACAAGTACTCTTTGGAAACAATAAATCAAAACATAAAAATGAGGCTGGGCGCGGTGGCTCACACCTGTAATCCTAGCACTCTGAGAGGCCGAGGCGGAGGATCACTGGAGGTCAAGAGTTCAAGACCAGCCTGAGAAAGGGTGAGACCCCGTCTCTACTAAAAATAGAAAGAAATTATCTGGACAACTAAA